>JANHFO010002943.1:6700-17885 GCA_032468095.1 Pareas carinatus | reverse complement strand
ATCTATCTATCTATCTATCTATCTATCTATCTATCTATCTATCTATCTATCTATCTATCTATCTATCTAATCTATCTATAACTCATTTCTGTCTGAGACATTGGCTGAACTGAAAGCAAAGGAATTGAAGAAAATTTTACAAAGTAGGATAGTTTAGCTTCCAAATCCAGTCACAAACCAGAGGATTAGAAATTACTTTGCAAGCCAAAAGTGTGTTTGATGACATGCATGACAAATTTTACTTAGAGAGTTATGCATCTGGCCACCTTCATTGGATCTTAATCTTCTGCCTTATCTGTTAATTGGATGCACTTATTTTTCCTTTCACTGATTGTAGAAAAGGCTTTTTGAAAATGGTAATGTGCTGCATGAGCATTTACATGTTTTTGGACAACCCTGCACAATTCCAAGTCAAAGATTTACAAAAAGAATATGGGGAAGTGTAATTGTAATATCCTTATCATTTGAAGGACTCTTTAAAAAGTTAGTGTGTGTAAATTAATAGTAGGAATAGTAACTAGAAGAGGAGCATTGGTCTTTTAAAAAAATATTTCATTATATGAATCTCAGATAGAAAATACAAACTACTGAATTCTAATAACAGAATTTAGAGGAGGTTAAGAACAACTTTAATCTTCTATTCCCCATACCATTTTGCTCAAGAATATGTAAATACCCAAGCTAGAACAAGAAAGAATAATAGAATATCTGAGTTGGAAGGGACTTTGGAACTCTTCTAGTCCAATCTCCTGCTCAAATAGTTTCACTGATTAATTGTTCTCACTGTCGGGAAAGTGCTCTTTAATTCTAGATTGGGTTTCTCTTTAATAATCTTCCATCTGTTACTTCTTGTTCTGCCCTCAGGTGCTTTGAAGAATAGGTCAACCCCCCTCTTCTCTATGACAGCACCTCAAGTATTGGAAGACTGCTATTAGGTTACTCTTAGTTCTTCTCTTCGCTAGACATACCTAGTTCCCACAACCTAATCATCTTTGTTGCTCTTCTCTGTGCTCTTTCTAGAGAATGGAAGGAGAGAGTGCTCTGTATGCCACCCTGACTTCCTGAGGGAAAGGGAGGGTATGAATCTAATTAATGAATTTGCTCTTCTTACTCGAGTTGGAGGTTCAACCACTGTTTCAGCTGCACCGTAAAGAGCAGAGAACTCCATGTGAGTCTTCCCTGTGAGAAAAAACAGAATAAAAAAGCATAATTAATGAAACAGGAAGATATATTTTACAGAAGAGGAGAGAGCTTGGAACATTCTGGAGAACAGGAGAACTTTGGATTACCTCCCAAGGTGTCCTGACTTGGATCATTCTGAGAGATGCTCCTCAAAAACAGCTCCTGAGGGGGATTGGAAGCATTCCTGCTTCCCTCGGGATCTCTGATATCCACTGTGAAGGACTTGAAATAGGAGACAGAAGAAAAGAAGTATTAGTGGACATCACACAACATGAAGTGGATTCTTGAAAGCCTCCTATCAGGGATCTCAGCTGAATTACCTGTCTGTTTCTTCACACCAAACTTGCCAACAGTACAGAAGGGGGATGGGTAGTTATTGCTTTGCTGGGTTGGGTATGTAACACTGTCTCTGGGAAACAGTTTCATTTTCAAGGTCATAATGCAGCTGGCAAAGGAAAAGCGAGTATAGTTTCCATAACAATTTGTTTCCTTATCTACACCATGTGATTTACCAAGGGGTTGGCTAGTGGGGAAATTACTGCTTTAACTATGCTCTGTCTTTGGGGATGGGTGGGTTTAAATTCGTCTTTGCATTGCTTCAGTACCTGTCATGATTCCCTAATAAACCTTAACTACTTTGAAGATGAAATGCTTCGAGAGTTTCGCTTTTTTGGATGTTTAGGGGGACATTTGACATCTCCATTGTTCATCAGTGAGACTGGAAAGTAAGAAAGGAATGTTTGTCCCCAATTTATTTTCTAGAACAGGTAATGAAAAACTCCTACAAGAACTAATGAAACATCTCCACATATTATGAATGCCAGAAACCTCTAGTAGCAAGAGGTAAAGAATTCAACCACATTATTTATTCTATTCAACCTCTTCTGGGCTCCCAAGGTGAAGATCTCTCACCTTCTCCTCCACCTGGCTCAGGAGGCCTTCCACCAGGGCCACCGCCTGGGAGCTGGTCTCTACTTCGCATTCCCGCACCCAGTTCTCCATCTTCAGGGGCAGAAGGGCCAGGAACTGCTCCAGAACAACCAGGTCCAGCATCTTCGCTTTGGCGTGCTTTTCTGCTTTGAACCATCGATTATAAAAGTCATTGAGTTGGCTGCAAAGCCCTCGAGGATCCTCAGCAGCCTGGTGTTGGACGCTCCTGAAGTTCCAGGACTGAATTTCTGAAGGGATGATGGTTTCCTCCTCCAGTATCTTCTGCCCAGTTCTTGCCCAAACCTCCCCACAGTTCTCAGGGTGAACAGCAGAGGGGCCTTTTTCAGTTCCTTCGCTTGCTAAAAGTTGTGTCTCCATTCTTTCTCTGTTCTGTAAATGTAATGCCAAATGGGTTCCAAGGAATCTTACGGATCTCCAAACAAATTTTCATTCAAAGGACTGGTTCTGTTGCTGCAGTTATGGTGAGAGTGGGACCTTCCACCCTCCTTAGCCGAGAGATAATTTTATTTGTAGATGAAAAGTACAAATGGCTTCTAGTTTGTGTATCTATGATGGAAAAGAAAAGAAATTCAGAACAAAACAGGTTGGAAGAGATCTTGGAGGTCTTCCAATCCAACCCCCTGCTCAAGTAGGACACTCTATAACAGTGATGGCAAACCTTTTAGAGACTGAGTGCCTGGACAAGTCATGGTTAATGAGTCGTGGCTTGTGACATTATTACCTGGCGCCACTACTCCTTTCCAAGCATGTCCATGGCTCCTATGTGCACTGTTATCCGATGCTCAGCTCTGGGGCAATGCTAGGGCGAGTTGGCTTGCGTGCCAACAGAGAGGACTCTGCATGTCCACTGCGGCACACGTGCCATAGGTCCGTCACCACTGCTCTATACCATTTCAAACAAGCCACTGTCCAGTCCCTTCTTTAAAACTGCCAGTGAAGGAGCACCTATAATTTTGGAAAGCCAATCGTTCCACTGGTTAATTGTTCTCACTGTCAGGAAATTTCTCCTTAGCTCTAGATCTGTTCTCCCCTTGATTAGTTTCCATCCATGGCTTCTTCTCCTGCCTTCAGGTGCTCTGGAGAATAGCTTGACCCCCTCTTCTTTGTGACAGTCCCTCAAATATTGGAAGACTGCTACCATGTCGCCCCCAGTCCTTCTCTTCGCTAGACTAGACATACCAGTTCCTCCAACCATTCTTCATAAGTTTTAGCCTCCAACCCCCTAATCATCTTTGTTGGTCTTCTCTCCACTCTTTCCAGACTCTCAACATCTTTTTTATATCTTGGTGTTCAATACCATAATGCAATATTCCATGGTTGGTCCTACCAAGGCATTATGAAGTGATACCAACACTTCATGTGATCTTGACTTCATCCGAAGAATTAGAAAGTGGTGGATTTAACTATTGAGTAAAAACTAATCCCCATGGAAAGAAATGTTTTTCTCAGATGATATAGAATTGCAATGGCATTTTGTCGATACGTCATGTGAGTGTTCGCAATATGTGTGGTTGAAAAATTTGAGACTGACTTCCATCAAAGATGTGGAATGCTGAATAAATTTTGGGAGCATTTTCTTTTTTCTTCACAAAGAAGGTCTTGCTTTTTAAAAACTAGATCTACATTCATCTCCAAGCAGAGTTCACACAACATGTCAAACTCCAAATAAATTAGCAAACCATGAAACTGCACTTCACATCAAATGAAAGGCAAGGACATAACACTGGACATCAAAGAAGTTTTATGAGCTGACAAAGAAAGAGAGGGAGTCTCAGATGGCCATTTCTAGCTTATTAGTTTTCATCAGCGAGGCATACCCCTTATGGGATTCGAACCTGGGCTGGATGGCATGTTAGGCTGATATCTTAGCCTAACATCTGGCTTAGGATGCTCAATTTCTCTTTTCGAAGTTGACCTTTGGAGAACCAAGTCATACTCTTACACATGGGTAGATTCACACAACATGCCTTGAGCCAAAACAGGTCAGTCAAGGGTAGAAGTCAAGTTCACCCCCAAACAGGGCCTGTCCTGCATCACTCCCCCTCCTAAGACAGGCTGAACTGTGGAGGATTCGGCTCTCTTTGAGCCTCATCCAGTACCTAGTGCGAATCAAGTCCCATCTGGGGCATCTCCTGCCTTGCAAAGCTTTTCTTATCTCCCGTTTGAAATTTGCAAGGCAAATCCCCCCCCTCGGCTGTTCCCAGGGAAACAGGGTAGAAAAAACACCACCACCTCCTGGTTTTTTTCAGGGAGGAGGCAACACAACTGGTCTGGACCTCTGATTTCCAACCTGCCTGTTGTGTGCATGGAAAGGGGCAGCTGGGGAATGAGGAATTTGGTGTCTCCCACTCCCGGGACTCAGAAGACTGAACTTGGACGAGAACTTGGCATGTGTCTCTCTCCCTCCTCCAGCATGGGCACCCTCTGCCTCCCTTTGCACGGGAAGAGCCCCCCCCCATCCTTCTCCTCCCCATCGGCCACATCTGGCTGTCTCCCCTGCAAGACTTTCCCCGCAGCCTTTTTTTTTACCTGCAGCAAAACCCAAAGGGTGATGGAGAAAGAGTGCCGCGTCCTAGAGAGGCAAAGCTTTGTGATGTCACCCTCTTCTCTCCTCCGCTGGAAAGCCAGCTGTGGCCTTCGCCCCCCAGCCGCCCAACGGTGAAGCGCAAAGCGTTCCCTTCGCTTGGCAGAGGGAGACCCCTGGTGGATTCCGTGTGCAATGCAGGTGCTTAGGCAAAGAGGGGCGTAAGGCTGCATTTTCCACGAAGGGAGGAGACTGTTGTCGTTCCCTCCAACGGCGTCTTGTCGCCCTTTTTTTTTTAAATAGAGGCTGTTACGAAGGGACGCAACGTGGGAATAAGGGAAATCATTAGAAAATGCAAGGGAGTTACCGTGTAATGTATACTGAGTCCTTCGGGAGAAGGGCGGGGTATAAATAAAATTACATTACATTACTTAACGCGTTGATCTTCATCTTGCTTGAAAATCGAATTTAGATTTCCTCCTGAACACAACTAGTGTTTGAAAGGTAGAGTTTCAATAAAGGAGAATGTTTGTAGTTCAGGGTTGAAAAGAGGCGTCCTCGACACTCTCTGGGCATGGTGGTTTTCTTGCAGACATTTCATTACCCAAACTAGGCCACATCATTGGTGCTAGATCAATGTTAGATGATTGCTATCAATACTAACCCTGATGTGAACTAGTTTGGATAATGAAACATTTGCAAGAAAACCACCTAGCTCGGAGAGCTCCGGGATGGCCGAATCTGTCCCTAGGTTCTGCCTTGGTTTACCTTTTCCAATAAGCAACCGAGACGGTCGATCATTTAAAAATGATTTATTAGATACTCTGATAAAGGGTGGTCTCCCTATGAAGAGGGGGGGGACCGCCCAGAAATGGATTACATTTACTTTTATAGTTAGAACTTCAAAAAGTTGATTTGTATAGAAATAGTCATCTGTTCAAGTCACATCGTAAGAATCACAGCACAGCCACAGAATTAGGATGACTCCTTCATAGATACAATGTAAGCACAGAACAATTCAAATACTAAATGCCTAGTGGTTTAAATTGGGACTTCTTATCTGAGGTTGATAGTAAAACATAATTTTTACATGATCTTCAAATTGGTTTCATTTTTTTCAGAGAGGCTGGTATGCCAGTGAAAATGAGTACTATCTACTAGTTTTCACCTTGATTGTGCGCTGTCTCTATTATACAAGCTTCAGTCTGGAATACTGTTGGAATATGTCTACTGAGATGATACAGCATTCATTCCTTTGGATGTTGTCATATACATTCTATTATCCTGTGTTTCACAATGGACCTGTTATCACCTTTGATGAATTTTATGCCCAGGTAATAAGACTTTGGATTGCTTTGACGCTGTTGACAATATATTTTTGTATTGCTTCTGATGCCACGTTTTAATATTTTATTTCATGTCAGAAAAAGTGATAGCAACCAAAATGAATCTGCATGAATTGTTTCTGTATTAGTAGGAACCCAGAGTTTACATTAAAGAAAGGCATGGCCATAGTGTTGATTGGATTATATGGGTTTTAAATTAACATTTTAGTGAAACAGAATTCATTGTAAATAAATCAAATGTCTGCATTTATACAAGAGGGAAAAATACTAAAACATACAGAATTGGGATGAGAAATATTAATTGGCGGTTCTGATGAATCCCTGTTTGCTCCCTCCAGGGACAACTTGCTGCAGCTGGATCTGCATGACCAGCTCTCAACCACCAACTTGCCACTACCAAGTCACCACAGGACAACTTCACAAGGCAACTTGCTGTAGGGATAAGCAGCTGGAGGGAGACCCAGGCAGGTGAGTGAGCAGGTGGGCAGAACGCACAGAGCAGCGGGGTGGGCTTCCTATTTTCACATACCCCACTGCCACTGCTGCACCAAACCTGGAGCCTTGTGTGGTAGCGGCAGTGGCCCTGAGCCTGGTGTGCTGCTTCTGCTGCTGTCACCAAACTGGGCTCACAGTGCCGTCACTGCCACCACAGTGCTGGGCATTCAAACTGCCTTCAGTGTTGAAATTGTGCCAGATATAGAACAGTTGCTGATGCCATCACCTCCCCACCTCCCACCCTTACTGCCACCACTGCTGTCCTCGTCTCTTTTGCTTGGAGCCTAGCACAGCGACAGCAAGGGAAAACTCCAGCCATTGCTGCCTTCCTGCTGCCTGTCCCAACATGCTCTGCCCACCCGCTCATCTGCCTGCCTGAATCTCCCTCCAGCTGCCTGTGGCAAGTTGTCCTACGGTGTGGAGTTGTCCTATGATGAGTTGGTGACAGTGAGTTGGCAGAGTTTGGAACTACGTTGCTTCCTACTTTGCAATGAAATTAGCCACGATGGCCTGACACATCTCAGCTGGTATCCATAGTTGAGTATTTTAATGTTGGCTATATGACAGGAAACAGGTGTGACCACATGCCTTAAGAAGTATGATTGGCATGCATCATAACTGAATTGAATAACTGAATAACTGTAGGAATTTGTTTTCTCTTTCCTCCTCAGTACTTTGAAGATAGTTTCGTTAAAGTAGATGCAGATAGTGAGATGTCATTAAAGATGAGTCAGTATAGTGAAAGCATCCTGCAAGCTTGCTGAAAAATGTAATAAGAGTCATTAAGTAATCTTCTATTCTTTATGGAGAATAAGCCAATCTTCTGTGTAATCACTTCCTAGCAATGAACAGAGGAAAGATAGAGGGAAAAAAAAAATCAAGTAAGGAAATTAGAAGTTGGTTGAAAGAGGTGTTTCCTCATTTCTTTTTTGTAAGAGCTGAGGAAATAGCTTCTTATAAACCCATCAGAATTCTACTTTATATTTAACAGAACAAAAACCTACAATGATCTTATGAAAGGAGGAGATCAGTAATCCTATTGAGCAGGAGATCAGATATATAATCCTATTAAATGACTTCATAGATGTAGTAAGAAATATAAAATTGATATATCTAAGTCATAAGCCATTCACCCTCACCCTTGTTCTGCCTAAAAGGATCAGAATCATTATATTTCTTCTTGAGACGTCTGAGAACAAAACGCTTATTTCAGAAAAAAATACCTCAACAGGTGATAAAAGCTTGAATGTTGAAGATATTCAAATTCAAACATATTTCCCTTTGGAATGAGTTCTACCAGCTATTACAGGTTGAATGAAATGTTACAGAATGATCAAACTTGCTCAGGAAATTAGCTTGCTTTTGAAAAGCTGAATTTAGAGAAAGTCATAAATGTGAAGGACAATGATCATAATTCACTGGTGGCATTTAATTTTTTAAAAAAAAATCGTCAAAAGTTTTTATTTTTGAGTGTTAGGAGCTTATCCATATAACCCAAAGGCTAAATACTGTATGTCATTATCAAAATGCCTGAGGCAAGGGATTTCTTATGCTAAATGTGTTAGATGATTTAATTCTTTTTATGTAATCATAAAACCATGAAACTCATGATGCTCTGTGACTGAGAATTTAAAGTACACACAGAAATATTATTTTTAAAAAAGAATAATGGTAGGTGACTAACATTCTTAGTTTGAATTGGCAAAAGTCTTTTTAAAAATCTGATATTTGAGATCAGAAAAAGAACCTTTGCATAAGACTGTTCTTCTATTGATAGATTCTCAAGTGAAACTAATTCTTTTCTTTCTTTTTTTCAGAAGAGAGCATTAGAAATATATTTTCTTTAAGGAAAGTAATTATGTAGTAAATTGTTTCTAATAATGGTTACACCCATTGTTTGTTGAAACTGTCCCCAATTTATTTTATGCGGAAAAATTATCAATGAATGTGGCTTCTGGAAGCAAGAAGCTGCACATGTTACCTACTTCCAAGAGTTTGTAATCTTAATAGATTACTAATTCTTATAAAATTTCAGTGTTCCACATGAGATGTTGGGTAGAACGCTAACATCCAGTAAGATTCAGTGCTCTTACAATATTTACATTATATTGGCATGCACGTAGTATGCATTGGGTAGATGGATTAGTGATCCTACTAATGATCATTTACATCATTTATGACTCCTGTCCAGTCCCTGGATCAAAGATTAAGAATCATCGAATTACATCATTTGTGGTATGATGTATTCATGTGTGGATAGCAAAAGTCCTGAAGATTTCCCTCTGCCGGCAATAGATACTAATGTTAGGCAACGCTGGGGGGTGGTAAGTGGCTTGAGGGTGTTCCTTCTGCTTTAACTTTCTAAATTTGCTTTTATTTTTATTATTTTATTGTTGCTTTTGTTTATTTTTAAATCTGTTTCTAATGTTGACTTTTAAATAGTTTTGTGACTTTTATTTCTAAACTGTCCAGAGTCACTCAGAGTGAGATGGGTGGTGTATAAATTTGATGGATAAATAAGATACGGCATGTATGATCTTCAGCTGACAGACACTACTAGCCTTTCTTCAACAGCATGATCATAGGCCGTGCTCACAGAGAATTCTGGGAGTTGTTTATCACATCTGGAGGACAGCAAGCTGCTCTTTAGATCGTTGTTTTGGTAGTGTGGAATCAAACACAGGACCCAGAAAGCGATAATGAAGGCTCACAGCAGTGTTTATTTATTTAACAGTGTGCACCTGAAGAGGATCTCTTCCAAAAGAATAGTGGAAGAACCGCTCCCCCCCTTGCAGGCAAATGGATGCATGTCTGTTATACATTTCAGAAAGGAGGAGAAAGTAATGCATGCATATGTATTCATAATACATCTCAGGTTACTTCCTGCCCTTCGGTTATCTATGGAGAACAATTATCTTAGTTAGAAGAAACATTTGTATCTTGAGATTTAGGGATTGCTATGGGGATGTTCTGATAAAACCATAGGCTGCCATGAGCTGCAAGAACACATTCCTTAGGCCTTAAGTCCCATTGATCTGAAAACTGATTCCCCCCAGAATAGTATTTTTATATGCTTTATCATTAAAAAAAAATTCCTTATCTAAAAACCTTCTGTATTACAATTAAATGTATATATTCTTCAGATTGCAGAACTCCAAGACTATCAGCAAGCACAATATATTTTATATTGTTTATATGTTTTAATTTTCAAGCACAGAGACTAAATAAAGATTCCGATTGGAATTAAGAAGGAAAGAAAAGACTGCTTGACACAATAGTCAATTAAAATCCAATTTTATATAGTATTAATGTTTAATTTATTCTAATACAGATGAACAAACAACAATCCTGCAATTGGAAGTCCAGTCTATCTATTTTCATCTGGGGAGCCATTCGTATTTTGATTTGGTGGTGGTTGGCAGAATTGATGATTCATTTCATGTATATGCATGCTATCTACAGTAGCCGTTCACACCTGGAAGCAGTAACTTACTGGACTTTAGGTGAGTGTGTGTCTTTGTGTATAGAACTAATCGTTATGTATTCTTGGAACTGGCTAACGCTAACTTAGTGTAGAATCTTTGTCCTCAGTGGACTCACCAATTACAGGAGGAACAGAACAGACTTCAGCAGTAATTGCAATGGTTTATTGATTCAAAATTCCAAAATAACTACCTTTTTCGAACATTGCTTGGTTTCAGCCCAAACAAATTAGAGATAGCCACAGATGATTAAGATTGCCTTTTCACTAAAGGAAGCAGTAATGTATCTATGTCTTCATTGGTCTTTTAGGAATGAGTTGTATTTGGCTTTTCATGCTAGGTAAACTGCATGCTTCGGTTAGAAGAAGAGAAAGTAAGCAGAGAAATAACCAAAGGAGGAAAAGTATCTAATCACTGTCATTAATTTTTATCCATTTATACTCTTGTTCTACCAAGTGTGGTGCTTCATAAATGTAATTTGCCACTCAAAGATGGCCCACATGACTACTCTATTCTTGTATCATTACACTGCATAGACAACATAGGCAAGCTAGCTACTAGTGGTATCTCAGCAGAGGTGCAATAGATCCTCTACCTCAAAGTGTGCCTCTCCTCGCCTTCTCAACACAGCTTGTCATGTTCTATCCTGGAATCCTGTAAGGGCTGTTTTTTTAGTTCTTATTCATATACATATAGTGGTACTTTGGTACTCAACTGCTTTGAAACTCATTCAGTTTGGTACTCAATGCATTTTGTTGAAATTTTTTGTCCGAGTACTCAATGTTTGTTTGTCTAGTTCAACACACAACACTAGAATTTGTTGATATTAGCTACTCTGTGACTCACTACATTATTCCTTATGGGAAAAATTTGTTTGGTACTCATCATTTTTAGTACTCATTGTGCCACCCAGAACCAATTAACGATGATTTCTGAAGCACCACTGTGCGTGCTGATGTAATCAAGTCCATCCATCTTGCTGAAGGTCTTCTATTCTTCCACTTCCCCAGTACTAGAATCTTCTCGAGGCAGTTGAGCTTTTGTAGTTATAGATATGTTATGGCATCTGAAGGTCTTTTTTTTCAAAGCCTTCATTGCTTCCTTGCCAAGTCCTAACATTTGGTGAATTTCTTTTTTTTTTTTTATAGAAAAAGTTTTTATTGGATAACAATAAACACAATTATAGTTTAAAATATGTGAGATTT
>JANHFO010002942.1:288303-302669 GCA_032468095.1 Pareas carinatus | reverse complement strand
TCTTGCTTCGAAGGAGACCACTGTGCCTCAGATAGCCGGGTGTGAGACCCTCTGTGTAAAATGGGGCGCTGGGGGTCGGAGGGGTGTGCTGATCACGTACCTGGCTCCTTGTCATGTGATAGCAGCCCTGCCTGAGCTGCTCAATGTCATCGCCGAGGTGGCAGTTGAGACTCCCAAACTGATGGTTATGGGAGATTTCAACTTGCCATCAGTAGGTGGGACATCTAGGATAGCTTGGGAGTTCATGGCTTCCATGATGGCCATGGACCTGACCCAGCTAATTCAGAATCCCACACACACGGGGAGACACATCTTGGACTTGATTTTTGCCTCTGGCCAGTGGTTAGATGATCAGCAATTAGGGTAGTTAGCCATTGAACCTTTGTCATGGTCTGATCATTTCCTCCTTCAGCTCGACTTTCTCACTGCCACACCCTGCCACAGGGAGGTGTAATGAATTAAATGGTTCCGCCCCAGGTGCCTGATGGACCCAGAACGGTTCCAGAGGGAGCTTGGGTCAATGCCAGAGGTTCTGTCCCACAGCTCGACTGAGGAGCTGGTGGCCGCTTGGAACAGAGCGACTGGCAGTGCCTTGGATTGGGTCGTGCCTTTGTGGCCTCTGACCTGGCCCCTTGGTTTTCTGAGGGGCTGAGGGAGATGAAGCGCCGGAAGACGCCTAGAGTGTAACTGGAGGACTAGCCTCTCTGAATCCAACCGAACCCTATCTAGATCTTATATTAGAGAGGCGAAGAGTTCTTACTTCGCCTCTGTGATTGTGTTGGCAGATAACCGCCCACCCTCCCTCTTTAGGGTGACCCGCTCCTTGCTTCATCTAGGAGTGTGGGAGGACCCCCTGGAAGAGCATGCTGAGGAATTTGGGAGTTATCTGCACGATAAAATCGCTCAGATCCGGAGAGACTTGGACTCTGATTGGCATGATCCAGGCGAGGTGAATAGGACAGGTCTTGAGAATTTTGTATGGGTTGAGTTTGATCCTGTGATCCCCGATGACATGGACAGATTGTTAGGGCGGCTGAATCCCACCACATGTTTACTGAACCCGTGCCCCTCCTGGTTGGTACTGGCCTCCCGGGAGGTGACACGAGGCTGGCTCCAGGAAGTAGTGGAGGCTTCTTTGAGTGAGGGATTCTTGCCTACTGCCTTGAAGGAGGCAGTGGTGAGACCTCTCCTCAAGAAGCCTTCCCTGGACCCGGCTGTTTTTGTAAATTTTGTAAATTATCGTCCCGTCTCCAACAGAATGCAGGACCGCATTCTACCAATGGATACCTCCTACCGAGCCACACGCTCCCACAGAGTGGGCCTCCTCAGGGTAACGCCGATCAGACAATGTCAGCTGGTGACCCCCGGGGGGAGAGCTTTCTCTGTGGCGGCACCCACCCTCTGGAACGATCTCCCCCATGCAATTCGTACTATCCCTGACCTTTGGACCTTTCACCGTGTCCTGAAGACCCATTTATTCCATAAGGCGGGTCTGACCTAGCTGTGCCCTAGTCCTCCTGTTTTAATTTGGGGTTTTTGATGGTTTTTTAAATATTTTAGTAAATTTTAAGATTTGGATGAAAGCTATTTCACTGTTTTCCCCATCTTCTTAATTAGGCCTGATTTAATGTTTTAAATGTGCTTTTATTGTCTTGTATTGTCTTGTGTTTTTATTTGGCCTGTAAGCCGCCCTGAGTCCTTCGAGAGAAGGTCGGGGTATAAATAAAACTAAACTAAACTAAACTAAAACCTTCCCTTTTTGGCGAAGGTTGTTGAGAGTGTGGTAGCATATCAGCTCCCCTGACACCTGGAGGAAAATGTCTATTTGGACCCGCGCCAGTCTGGCTTCAGACCTGGTTACAGCACTGAAATGGCATGGGTCGCGTTGGTTGATGATCTCTGGAGGGCCTGGGATAGGGGATGTTCCTCTATCCTGGTCTTGTTAGACCTCTTGGCGGCTTTTGATACCATCGACCATGATATCATGCTGCGCTGATTGGAGGGGTTGGGAGTGGGAGGCACTGTTTTGCAGTGGTTCTCCTCCTACCTGTCCGACCGGACGCAGACGGTGTTGGCAGGAGGACAGAGGTTGACCCCGAGGCGCCTGTTATGCGGGGTGCTATGAAAACAAATATATATATAGATATATGTATATATGTAACACTATTAAGTTTTTTTAAGTGTTTCATAGATATTATGCAAGTCCAAATGTAGCTTACTATTCTAATTTTGAAGAAGTTCATTTGCAAATCTGTTTTGTAATCCAGTGGAATTTGTAATCCAGTGGAATATTTTACTGAGCCTATCTGCTCACACTTGGAATTATACCATGGAAGTCAAAACATGGAAATTTTAACATGGAAGTTAAAACAGGAAAGTTCCATTTAAACATGAAACAAAAGTTACTCTAAATTCAGGTATTTTTTACTTCAAAAGAAATCAGTTTTGGTATTACTTTTTGAAAACAAATCCACATGCTAGAAACTAGGAAGAAAATCTGAATGTTTTTATCCCAGTCTTTATATCATTCTATGGGCTTTGGATTACATTTTGGGCTGTTTTAGTTCCTGTTTTACATTTTTGGATTGTATTGAATACTTGCATTTATTTTTAAACTGCCATGAAAATGTATGTTGGTATAGTAATTCAAATAGATAACATAAATGTGCAATCGGGAGATATCTCGTGTATCCAGAAATAGTTTAAATCACAGATATCTCAGGTAAATACATAGCACTTTATATCTGTTGAGCTCAAATGAACTCAGAAACATTTGATTCAGTTGATGTACATAACAACAAAGTAATGAAAATTAATATGGACCACCATTTCCATTTCTTCTATCCAGTACTTGAGGTAACAAGAGATGTACCTCATTCCAAAAGTAGTATTTGTTAATCTAACACTCTTTCTGTGGGATTGCAACTTCCATTACCCAGACATCATTATCATTAATAATAATTAAGTTTTTATGCTACCAAATTACCATGGTTTCTGTAGCAAAGATAGGGCAGAAGTCCATGTCATCTTAAGGACACTAGGTATTTGTCTGCGGAGTTTATTTTTAAGCAGAATAAATACTGCCATTTCTGAAAGGGAAACGAAAGGCTAGATTATACCCAGGATGCAGTTGCAATTTTTTTCTGAATGGCTTAGCTGAAGCATCTAAAAAAAAACCAAGATAAAAAAGATAGGACCAGTAAACAGATTCAGTAAAAAGAATTGAATCATTTATAGATATAACTTTATGGGAAAAACATCTGTGAAATGATAACGTAAATAGCCTCGGGGCCTGGACACTTCGGATTTCAAAAACAGGAAGATCATAAAGCTGATAATGTTTAGCATTTCCCCCCCTTGCACTGACATGGAAATGAACAGTGAAAAAGACTCATTGGAAACAGATCTAACAATTCTGGCCAAGATATCTTTTACATGCTTGCTGTTTTGCAGCATAGTTCATGGCTATTAATCCTGCTCACATTGTGGTTTATACATGCTATGCCATTTCATGAACAAATACAGATACTTTACAAACCAACTGAAGACAAGTTTCTCAGTTTTAATATAATGATTATTTGAATGAATTGGTTCCCAATGTTTAAAAGGGCTCTGGTTCAAATCTAGTGCATTAGGATTAGGAAAAATTCTAACTTGATACATAGGTAAAACGTTCACAATACTTTGCACAGTGTTTGGAAACAATAGAAGGCTTTAATAGCGCTCATATGCAGTTGCATTACTTATAATAGATAAAAGAGTGGGACATGCCATTAGAAATAGTGTAGGTAAGGGAATCAAAATGTTGCTAAACTACAGTTCTCAGGACTTGTAACCATAGTTCATATTGGCTGCAGAAAGAGGTAAAGGCTCCCAATGTCAGAGTTAAATCTCACATCCATTATTCATCATCATTAGATCCTGTGCAGAACATTCCAGTGGTTTTGATCATTTGTATCATTCCAGGAGACATTAATAATCTTAAGATCTTCCTTAAGTGTTTGGCTCCAAGTTTCCTAAGGCCGGCCCTGTTTTCTTTCCTGCAGGAGGTATCCAATGTAGTGTAATTTTTGGATGCCGGTACGGTATCGCCAACAAGCCACATTCAACATTCATTCGCATTTCCTGAATCTGATTTTTGCACCTCTCCAATAGTGATGTAGTCACAAAATTAGATATGGAGGATTCTTTTCAGGCAATGTTGCTAGAAATAATTTAACCATTTAATCATCTTGGTTGTACATTTCCATTTTTCACAAGCATATATTGTAGTTGGTATAACAAGACTTGAAGATTTTATCTTTGTGGTAATACTGATGTCTACAGTAGACCAAATTGAGTGCATGCGTTGGAACACGGCCACTGCCATTCAAATTCAATAATGTCCCTATCTGTACATCTATTAATAGTTATAATGCTGCCAAGGTAAGTAAATTGTTGGACTTGTTCTATAGCCTGGCCATGGACTGCTAAGAGGCATATTATCCTGAGCACTTCCAACTTGCATACGCTTGATCTTCTCAAAATTTATACATAGGCCAATCTTGTTGGCCTCATTGTCTAAACTGGTGGTCATTTCTTTCAAGCACCCCTTTGTTTTATAAAGCAACGTGATGTTATCCACAATATCTATCCATCACTCTACGCACGGCAAAGTCCATGGACAGGAGAAACTGGTGACAATATACTAATTTCACATTACTAATACCAAAAACAAGGAGCATATCTGAGCATGATTTTCAACTTCTTCAAATCTGAATAGTCAATGCTTGAATCAAAAGGAAGTAGATCAGGGGTGTCAAATTCAAGGACTGCTGGCCAGATCCAGCCGAAAGCCTCCTTGGATTCAGCCCATGGGACTGCCCTGAAGGTGAGTGGGGCGCTCCGCCAGGGCGCGCCACCATGGGGGGATGGTGGTGGTGGGTGACCCCAATGAAATTGAGCTTGACACTCCTGGATTAGATAATTTCACTTGTCCTGATTTGACATGATTTTAAAATATCTTAATTGCAATGAATGAAGGCTGATGGAAACACTTTCAATAAGAAATGAGAGCAACTGTTTTTTATCAAGTTAATTATTACTAAGACAGCGGTGTTTTGTTTAATTTTTTGTGCATTTTATATGAATTCTTCCTCTTTTCACATGATAAATAAACACTAATTTATTTTAATAGTGACCTGATTTAGAGTAACCTTTATTCGAGAAGAACTGATTTGTCATATATGAGTCTTAAATGTCTTACAATTTCAGAAAGAAGAAAAATGCTGTTTTGTTTTTGGATGAACCAAGGACATGAAAGATGAAGAGTACAAAATATCGTCTCTCATTCCTATCTCATCAATCTCTGAGCTAGGCTGCGTAAAAGACAATTTAGCACTGATGCCATAATTCAAGATTTAATGCTGATTATTGTTTATTATTATGCAGATTGTAGTTAATGCACAGAATTGATAGAGTAGGAGCGTACATGGAAAATCATGAAGTCTGAAATTATTAACTTTTAATTCCACCTTTTTTATTAAAGTATGAATGCATTTAAGCTGCAGAATACTTTACATACATTGGAAAGCAATAAGCATATTTATTAAAGGTGCAATTTGTCTCAGGATGTTCCCATGATAAATCTATATGCTCTAATAGTGACTGCATACACACAGACACACGCACACATACATACACACAGGTGCATATTTAGACACAATGAAAACGATTTCCATAGTTTTCTGCTCCGATTTGCTTTCTTTTAAGGCGTCTGTAAGATGTCCAGTGCTCCTAACATTACCACAACTTATGAAAAAGGCTGTATAAAGTGCAGCATTACCTGTATATTAGCAATCAGCACTTTGTCTTTAAAACATTAAAAAAAAATATGAATTGTTTCACCTGTGAGTTCAAAACATTTTAGGAAATATTAGAATATTAACAAACTTTCTTCCGCCAAACCTGATCTTAAAAAATCTTTCCATGATCAGATGGTAGTTTAAATTAAACCCTGGAGCACAAGTAAATAAGCTAATGTAGATTCTGTTTGTGGCAAGACTGTTGCAAAACCAAAGTTTGTGCCAGGAGCAAGATAGACTATGCATTACAGCCCAGCTAGTATATATTCAGGATGTTCATCCTTAGGCAGTGATCTGATTTATTGGACAAAGTAGAAAAGAGAGGGAATTTACATTCAGATGTCCCACCATTCACTTGGCATCCCTGCAGTTCATCTTTTAAACCATGGTTTCTCAATCTTGACAAATTTAAGGTGGGTGGACTTCAACTCCCAGAATTCCCCAGCAAGCCATGCTGGCTGAGGAATTCTGAGAGTTGAAGTCCATTCACTTTAAAGTTGTCAAGATTGGGAAAACCTGGTTTAAACTGTGGCCCTAAGGGGGAAATACGTGACTGAAAGTACATTTTAAAAGCTTAAATGAATAAAATAAAATATAGCATATGATTATAATGCGTAAATGTAAGCATATGTCAATATTCAAACTGTGAAATGTGGATTAATTGTTAGGCTGTCAAACTGCAGGTAGAAATTTCAGCCCAGGAAGTAGTAAAAAGAGAGCAGTAGATCCTCAAACTGCATCCTCTTTGTCTGCAGAAGATGATCCTACTTACTACCCTAATACATGTTAACAATAAACTCTGAAAGATCTTGTGGTTAAATCTGCTCAGTGAATTTCAACAAGGAAATCGAAATAATTTACAAACTGCATAAGACAAGAACTTGAATTCCAAAGCTTAAAATAGGTTTGAAAGGTGAAATGGACAAATGACTAAACAAGAAGCTTTATCACCTTAAAACAAAACAAAAACAATATATCCAGCAGCAGATTTCAATGTTATATAATTATAATAAAGAAGCATATTTTCAGGAAATTTTCTGAATTGCTTTTTTTAAAAAAATATGTAAAGGTGATTAGTCAAATATTGGAAATTCATCATTCCCAAACTGAATGGCTGTTCATTCGTTTTACCTATGTGTGTTTATGTTCCCAGGGCCATTTTTTGCTGTTGCTTAATCATAAAAAAAATTGAAGTTCAGCCATCATCCGATTCCAATTCTTGAGACATTTCTTCAGAGGAGCTTTGCCTGTGGATCCGGCCATCACTCTTCATGCTATGGAAAGTTTTCTTAAAGGCCTCCATCATAGCATGCGCTAACCTCTTGGCCTCTAGCTTGCTCTCACATTCTACGGCATGACAGTCCATCTGATAGGACAAATCATCATTGATCTCTCGATAAATCCAAGCAAAAATGTTCGGGCTCACATGGTGATCAGCAGTGCAGTAAGCAATACGAGCAACCTGAAATGTATCCATGTGGATAGTGGCCTCTCCTTTGAGGTCCAGATGATGAAGCCAAACCTGGAAAGGACGGATTTCTAGAAGGGTGTTAGCTGGGAAGATGTCCTCTCTAGCAAGGGTGTGCTTCTTCCACAATTCAATTACTGGCTTTTCTGTGCACCCGGATAAAAACTGCATCCCTGTCGTAGAAACTTTTCCCAAGTATGTAACCTGATACAAGAGAAAAAAAGGGGAAAACAGTGAATCATCCAAATGCTAATATGACAATGCCTAGAAAATTGTTGCACCAAATTAATCAACTTTACTGAAAATTTCTGCAGAACTTAATCATAAAGTCCCTTCGCATTCGGGAGCCAAATATCACATCACAATTAAAACGAAAAAAGAAAACTCAGCCACTGAGAAAATCTATTGCCAGCTTTTCAGTTGTCAAATGTACAGGTGGTCCTCAACTCGTGACAGCAATTGGGATCTGAAATTCTATCACTAAGTGATGTCATCCTAATACAAAGTACAGCAATAGCCGCAGTCCTGAACGCTATCAGGACTGAATCTCACAATCATCAGGTGTGGCAACTTCCTGTCTCCTTCCCACCAAAATCAGTGGGGTTGTCAGCAGGAAATTGGAAGTCCTAGATCTGCAGGCAGGTTAAGTGGCTGCTTCTGACTGGGGAAGGGTGCAAGGGGGTAGGCAAGAGGCTCAAGGCAGTGCAGGGAGAGCTTGTGAGGGAAAGTGAGGGTATTAGGGAGAGTCAGGAAAGGGCACATGAGGGTGTGAGGGGTGCACAAAAATGCAGCAAAGGTTGGAGAGGATGCACAAGGGACAAGAGTTCGTGAGAGGTGCAGCATGAGTCAGATGCAAGAGGGTGTAAGAAGGTGCACAAGAGAGGGTGTGTGGTGGTGCACAAATGGTTGGTACCATGTGAGCACAGATAGGCTGGATGAGGGTGTGTACAAGGAAATTTACCATAGTAACTTGAAACCTTCCCTGGTAGTTCCCTCATTTACTTTCTGGGGAACTCAGCAAGGAAGGTTGCAACTGGCTATCAACATGATCACAAGTTACTTAACAACCATTCAAAGTGTGAGCAGATTGTCAAGCAGTCAGATTCTAATCATGTGACCACTGAGCTGCTGAAGGGGCAGAAATCCAAGAACTGGTCATAACCACCCTATATTCAGTGCCTTGTAATAGTCACTGACCAAATGGTCGTAGGTCAAGGACTAATTCAAGAGCCGTGGTGGTGCAGTGGTTAGAATGTAGTACTGCAGGCTAATACTGCTAACTGCCAGCTTCTAGCAGTTTAGCAGTTCAATTTTCACTGGCTCAAGGTTGACTCAGCCTTCCATCTTTCCAAGGTTGGTAAAATAAGGACTCAGATTGTTGGGGGCAATATGCTGATTTCTGTAAACCATTTAGACCATTTAACTTTCCTTTTATAATCAACCTTCATTTTGATGGGGTTTTTTACAATATTGTTTTAATACTCATCATTTCGTATTTTTTCCTTCCTATCATTCTATCTATATCAAATTCAACACATAAAACTAACTTTCATGGCATTCCCTTATATCAGTGATGGCGAACCTATGGCACGTGTGCCACGGCTGGCACACACAGCCATTTCTGCCGGCACCCGTGCCTTTTCCCAGAAAATGTTTTTTTTTTAAAATTCTTCAGCAGCAAGCCAGAGGAGAGGCTCGCTACTGGCAGGAACACAAGCAGCGAGTAAGTGCCTGGCTCATGGAGAAGCTATCTGAGCCTCCGTAGAGGTCTCCCCGGCCCTTGTTGAAGCCATTGTGTGGAGGCCATTTTGTCCAATTCTCCTCTTCCAAATCCAAGTCTTTAAATTTCAATTGTTAAACAGTCCAAAATCATCGTCCAAATCTTTATATCTCAAATTTATAGTTCACTTTTTTTCCACCTCAAAAATTCAGATCTTTAAATATCTTTGTTTGTAATCCACTATGCTATTTCCATCATTTTATTTTGTTTAAATCCAAATCTTCCAATTCTGACTCTTAAATATTATATTTCAAATCCAGACTCATTTTCCAATCACCAGAGTTTTGATCTAAGTTCATCCAATTTATTATTCAAATAATCTTCTTTTATGGCAATTAGTCCACAATTTTTTTTAATTCAACCATTTTAATCATTTTTTAAAGTTCTTTTCTTTTTCAAAATTTGCTTAAATCTTCTTTAATCCCATTGGCTCCCTTTACATTTCAGTCACCTTTTTTAAAAGACTTTACAGGAGCAAAAATCCTCTATTTCTCTCTACTCTTCGGACACAGGACACTTTAGGAGGAGCAATTTCTTTTTAATTTAAAATCTTCTTACCAGACTGAATGTATTATTTGTCTATTTCATCATCTTCTGCTTCTGTGAGTGGATGTTGATCTCAGTGTTCTGAAGTTCATCTAATGGCACCATGGGTTTCTTCCAACAGGGAATGGGAGAGGGCTAGGCTTCTTTGTGTTGTCCGCTGTCTAACACAAATTCCTGTGATGGTTCATTTAAAATATTGAAATTTTATTACAGAGACAAGTAATGTTAAAATAAATTAGATTAAAACAAAAAGACGTCAATATGGAACTCAAACTGTGCTTATTTGTAATAGAGTACTCAAAATGAAGTGAAGGAAAATAGTATACAAAATTAATGATTAACTGAAATATTTACCCTCAATTGTATCTTTTGGCTGCTATAATGGTTTAGATTGCTTTGTTTGTTTTTGAAACTAAAGTGCGAGACAGATCCTTGTAACCGATCAGATTATTGGGATTGGCTCATGAACATGTGCAGGATGTCATGTAGAATGATACGTTTATTGTGAAACCAGTTGCAACTGACTGAAGACATAGTTACTGTATAACTAAACTCCTTAGCTGTAAAGATATATAAGTGTGTGTCAGGTAAATAAAGTTTGAGCTTGCTTCCACGAGTGATGACTACTCCTTGACTCCTACAATGAGTCAACTTAGATTTAATTTATGTCCAATTGTATAAACCCAGCTGTCATAAAATTGATAAAGTTCACAGGTAGTTATCTTTTCTGTCCCTTTAAATTTGCTATGATAACAACATGCAGACAGGATTTCTGGTTTCAAACATTGCAGAGGAGTCGGTTCAATAAGAGTTTCTTTGCCATTCAAATGCATAAAACTCTTTCAACAATTAAGAACCTTGTTTTACTAGACTTTTGTGCAAGTTCAACTGAAGGTACAGTAAGGTTGAGATTTTTTACGTCCCTGTATGGATTGCATGGATCATGTTTGATCAACCATGCTAATTCAATTGTGCTATCAGAGTCCTCTTGAGCTTCCATCCTTTTCTTAATTTTAGTTAGCATGGAATCTCAATATATGTGCAAAGTAAGCTGCAATTTGAATTGAGCTATCTATTATGACTCCAACATCTGTCTTAGTCAAATCCATTGCTCTTCCTATTGGTATAAATATGGAATCAGGACTCTTTGGATCCAATGTGTATCATTTTATATTGAACTTCTGGTGAAGATGAATCAAACCTTGTCTGTTTCTATTTCAGATTGGCCTTCACTCAGTTCATCCTTGATCTCATGTCATTATCTGAACAGCAATAACAGCATTCTAGGAGTCGTTGCATAAAAAGTTCTGTGTAAACTAGAACACTGTGCATTTCAGTACTACACATCTAAATTCTGGTGCAGCTACATGAATGACACACCCATCATGTTCAAGAGAAATGGACTTAAAGACTGAAATACTGAATTCCCTCTTCCAATACTGTTCACAATGGAGAAACATCTAGACAATTACCATTTTAGATGTGCTTGTCAACAGACAAGAGGATAGAAGCCTAGAAATCACAGTTTATCATAAGGCCACCAACATTTCATGCATTCTACAGCAATCATCCACTGTCACACAAAAAGAATTGCATCAAACACTATATGGCAGGGTGAGAACTCACTGCAGTATCCAGCAAACTAAATAGTTGGAGAGCAGGTACCTACATGAACAATTCAGGCAGAATGGGCACCCTCAATCATTTGTGACAAGATGTCTGGGCAACACAGTGGGGAGAGAAAAGAAGAAACAAGGTACAAGATCAGCCAAAGAGCACACCCTGCCATACATCAAAAATATTTCAGAAGCTGTAGAATGCAGCTTGGAGGTGGGATATATTTCCTATGTAATGTACACTGCATGGTTTGCCCTGTGACTATATAGGACAGACAGGGAAGAGGTTAACCACAAGATTGCAAGAACACAAGCAAATGGTCAGATGAGGAGACTTGAACTCATTGGATTCCCTACGCTGCAGTGAAAAAGGGCACACACTAAATTTTGCAGCTACAATATTGTTGGATGAACAGACACAAAATTAGCTAGGGAATTAGCCTGGGCAATACAAGCAAATGACAACTAATGACTTAAAACCTTTGGTAAGTAGACAAGTAGGATAAGACTAGTAGAGCCAGGATGGTGCAGTGGTTAAAAGCCATCAAGTTCAGCAGTTCGATTCTCACTGGCTCAGGGTTGACTCAGCTTTCCATCCTTCTGAGGTCAGTAAAATGAGGCCCCAGATTGTTGGGGGCAATTTACTGACTGTGTAAATCACTTAGAGAGTGCTGTAAAGCACTGATAAGCGATATATAAGTCTAAATAATAAATAATAATAAATATTAAAAGCCAGCCATCAACACACCCCAGTCAACATCTAAAAAGCCACCCAGAAAAGGCACTATAAATATCAGACACAAAAGAGCACACACTCTTCTAGACAGAAGTTTTCTGAAGATGGACTCCAACCTAGTCCAAAAGCTCAGAAGATAAAACCTCTGGTCCCAGTGACTGACCAAGATTGGATCCTGTAACATTATCCTGGGACATGTATATTTGCCTTCATTTGTAAGAGCATTTTTACTTGTATATATTTGATGTTTGGGGTTTTGCATCATTATTCCACTGATCTTTCATACTGTGTTTTCACTTCTGCCACTAATTTGATAGCACACCTTCTCATGGCACACTATATCATCCTTCTATTTAGCTTCTTTGACAAATTATCACTATTACTTACCTGCTAAGTTCTTGTGTATCATATGCCTTTGGTGACATTAACTTACAATTTTTCTATCAAAATAATGTACCTCACCAGTTCTGTTTAGAGTATTGATGGAAGAATGATGGATTTGTCCCACCTGCCTATCTGCTAAGGAACAAATGGTTCAGTAACTCTATGATTGTGGACTGAAGGAAATTCTATTTACATGAATAGCTTCAAGGCATAAGGAGTATTTCTTTCTAAAACACTAAGTATATTCTTGAAGATTGATGAGATATGGTACATAATTTTTGCTCTCATTCCTTATCTTTAAGTCATCACAAATAACTATCAAGACAGAAATAAACCTGAAAGGTTTATTTTAGAATGAAGATATCCTTTTGAGGGATGTGGAGAAAGTTATTCTTTTATAAAAATGTGTAGCTAAGCCATAATGTTCTCAATGTTACAAATTAATGAACAGATTAATGAAATAGGACATGATGACTTGTTGCCTAATTTCCTAGCACACAGGAACCTACCCCCCCCTCGAGCAAGGCAATAAGTTAGGGACATAAGCTAGGATGGAGCCATGAAGCTCCAAGAACACAAAATAAGATAACTACCTGGAAGGAAGAAAAAGGTCACTCCAACCTCTTAGCTTGCAATATGACTCAAGAAATGGCTAGAATGAGCAAGGGGAGTGGGATAGTCTTTGAGGCATGGTTGTATTGTGAAGTGGGTATAAATATTGATCTGGGCCTTTCAGTGTACTCACTCCATTTGAGAGGGATCTTGAAGGCCAACTTTGCAAATGCTTTTCAAAATAAACCTTTGACTTGTAAACCAGATGTGTCTCTGTGTTGTGGGAACAATTTGAGTTTTACATTTCACAATCTTGGTGAAGAATATAGGCATTCAAGCCGCATTTGAAGTCTCCTCAGTAATTCTAGGGACACGCCATTTTATTTCAACTACCTAGAATAACATGAGACAGGACTTCCATTTGTGGGCCCCGAGACAAAATTAAATTGACAACTCCGGTTTGCAATCTCAAAGTAGGTGGGGGACAACAGCAGCTATGACCTGGAGAAGGATCAGACAACTTGGTGCACTGACTCAGGTAAGCGCTGTTCCGTTAATGGGAATTCACAACTGTACCTAGGTGATCTGCGCCTAAGTGATTTTGTTTCAGGAACAGTAGTACCAGGTGGTGACCTGGAGCCTAGTCTGTAGGCAAAGGTTTAGTCTGATTGCTTGATTGAAGATTCAATGCATCTGATGATCTACTATTTGGTCAAGGGCTTACACACATTTATATTTTTATCCTAAAATGGAGCCTTTGTCTTCTTTTCTTCTGTTTTGATATATTCTAACAAGTAATAAATATTTTGTATTTTTAGCTAGACTTTTGACATTCAACAGAATCATTATCTGAAATAGACTTTTCAGATAATCCACCTAGAACAATATGCATTCTGAAATGTCTCATTAATTTTTGCTGCTAATGCATTTTATTATGCAAGCAATTTTAAAATGGCTGCAACAAAACAAGAGTACATTAGATCTAAGGAAATTAGATTTTGATTATTACTTTGTGTATTATTATTTTTTTCAGGTTTTTTTTTAAGAATTAGTATGTTACCTTTGAGTACTGCACTAAATGAAAAATGGAATAATGGCTAATTTCTGTCTTTTAAGGTTAAATTAAAAGTCACCTTCAAATCAATAAAGTTAGAATACTTTTCAATCAAAATATTGTAGAATCGTATTTTGATCATTTTTAAAAAAACTGACTGAAAACTGGTTTGTTCCACAGAAAAGGATGCTTTGTTGTTTCATTTTGGTTTTTAGTATCCATTTAGGGTGTCTGGCATATCATTTCTTTGCTATGCTCAATAAACTAACTGGATAGAAATGGTCTGAATTTAATTTGTCTCCCTTTTTGAAAAGGGGAATGGTTATAGAGTGTTCCCAATCATTAGGCAACTGAATAGATTGATACTTGTGGGGAGAAAGAAATGCT
>JANHFO010002942.1:213483-224728 GCA_032468095.1 Pareas carinatus | reverse complement strand
TTTTTAAAGTTCAATGTTAAATTTTTATGTTTTCTGTACACCGCCCTGAGTCCTTCGGGAGAAGGGCAGTATATAAAACTAAATAAATAAAATAATACAATAAATAATAATAAGTATAAGGAGAGCCAGTTTCACATAGTGGTGAAAGCATCAGGTAACCATAAATTCTAGTTTTACTTTAGGCAAGTGTAGCATGGCGACTTACACAGTTAAAATACTGGGCTGACAGTCAGCAAGCCAGCATTCATGACCCAAGTGCCGCTATGTGATGGGATAAGCTCCCATCATTTGCTCCAGCTCCTGCCCACCTAGCAGTTTGAAAATGAGTAATTGCAAGTAGAATCAAACAAAAACTAGGACAAGACTGGTTTGATTAGCCTCGTTGAGATTCTTGTCCTAAATTACTGCTGGTAACAAGCCTAGGAAGGTTTGATCCTGCATGATCTATAAAGTTTATAATTGCAATTCATGAAGACCATCACTGTTGAGTTTACAATCTAGGCTTACCTAGTAAAGATATAGAGGAATAACATATTACTCTATAGGGATTTAATGATTATATTTCTTAGTTAATTACTGCTTGGCCATCTGAATATGTTTGTACCTGAATGTGTATATATTAGGAAAATAATACCGACCAGTCAAAAATGACCTGCATATCATCAGCTTATATATTAAAAAGCTTGTATAAGCCAAATGCAGTTTTTTAAAGGTTTAGATAGAGCTCAGGTTTCAGACAGTAGCGTAGGCTTACTCACTAACATACATTTTTTTCATCCCTCAACATGTTTATATGCAGAGGCATTCTATCATTCAGGCTGTTTCTTACAGCACAAATTGGGTTTTCATTTTGCTGACTCATCAAAAACAAGGTTCTGTTTCCCCCAAGCGTACCTGGCATGTCGGATAGAAGCAATAGCACTACTGAATTCACTGTCAATGCTCCTGCAGTTGTAGAATTCTTCGTAGGCTGGCCTTGATGAACCTTGGTATTCAATACGACTGATGCGACAGATCCCCACAATGAGAATGATCAACATCAGGACAAATGCTACACACAAGGCTCCAATTATGATATACAGAGAATGCCGAGGCATGTTTGTCAGACTCTCAGCCACGTGCCCTGATTTCCACTGTAGATCTGAAAGTGAAAACAACAATTATGATATTAATAGCACTCCTACTTCCTTGTGCCACACAAAAAAATATTCCGCTTTACTCTCTGCTCATTTTTTGGAAGGCATTCTAATCTGCATAAAGGTGTACAGAGCTATCAAGAACTACAGATAATTGGGATCCGAATTGCTAAGCAAGGTGATTATTAAGTGAATCATGCCCAATCTTCTGACCCTTTTGCCATAGTTGTTAAGCAAATCACTGCAGTTGTTAAGTGAATCACAGAGGTTGTCTACCATGGATCTCACTCCATACCTAAGAGGTCTTTAAAAGGGTGTGCATAAGTGCACCAGCCTGCCTTCCATCCCTGTTCTACTGTCCTCATTTATTCCTACTCGTTTATTATTATACATATGCTTATACTTGTCGATACCTATTTGCTTATATGGTATGTTCCTACTTATACTTGTTTTTCTCATATATGCTTGACTAAATAAATATCATTATCAAATTATGTGAATCCAGCTTCCCCCATTGACTTTGCTTGTTGGAAACTGGCTTAGGTCGCAAATGGTGACCTAATGAGTAGGGTAAATAAGAGATTGCAATAAAGTTTTGAATTATAAGAGGTTTAAAAGGTTGGTGGTGGTATTAAGTAAGGAAATGTTATGAAAGTTTGTTTTATGTGTTGGGCTTAATATAAATAGATTGGTAGGGGGGAAGAAGAACGTATAAACTTAGAATTAAATTAAGAATTGTGTTGGTAAGTATGAAATGAAAATAGATAGGAATGAAATGACAGATAAAAGATAGGGGTTGATTTATTGAAATTATAAATTTGAATTATGGACTATGAAATGGATTAATTATATGTTAACCATTTAAAGGGAAAAAAGAATTAGGGTAAAGCTGAACAGTAATAAATTTTACAATGAGATGCTATAATATAGGAAATGGACAGAAATAAAATGATGGGTAAAAATAGAAAGGCTGGCTTATTGAAATTATGAATTGGAATTATAGAGTATTATAATATTGGTTTAAAATGGATTTTAAATAAGACAAAAAGAGATGTTACCCACCTAAAGCAAAATTAATTTTAAAATGGTGCAAATGAGAGATTAGAAAGATTTTGAAATGGGCAAAATTGGAAGAGGAGAATTTGAACCTTGATATCTAAATGTGACAAACATGGAACGGTGCAACAGAGTGATGTAGGAAGATTATTATGTAACTCTAATGTGAGATTGGATGTAAATAAGGATATGGAAAAAGAAGAAGAGAACCAGGAGGTAGAGGAAGAAGGGGAAGAGTAAGGAAGGAAGGAACAGAGAAGGGAAGTGAAGATAAGGGATAGATATAATAAAGTAAGGGACGGATACAATCTAGAAGGTAAAATTTAGGGATATGAAAGAGAAAAAATGAGTACGTTTTGGAGGGTGTTATAAGAGATGGTTATATAGAAATGTGGAGGGGAAGTAGAGGAAGAAGGGAAGAGTAATGAGAAAGTCAGACAAGGAAGGTGAAGAGTTGAAACTAAGGAGAGAAGTTGAGAAGGCGAAAGGGAAGGGAGACAAAGGAAGGAGTAAGGGAAGAAGAAGAGGAGAAAGAGAAAGAAGATAAGGAGGATATAAAAACATATAATTAGACAATTTGGAATTTCCTCCTTTTTTGAACATACTCTCTTTGAAGAGGTTGGAATCTATTCTTTCTAGGAGAGGTGAAACATTTTGTATAATTTAGATCAATTCTGGATTGTGCCCTTAAACTGGTTTGCTGCCTTCAAATTCTGCAAATATTTGTTCTTTTGTGATATAACAAATCTACCTATCTTGATGTACTGCATGTATGTACTGTATGTATGTCTGTGTAGTTGTTTGTTTGTTTGTTTGAAAATAAAAACTAAAAAAAAAATAACAAGCAAGAAATATGTTCTCCCCGCAAAAATCTATTTAAAATTAAAAATCAAAATAAGAAAAGGTATAAAATTGCTTGGGTTTTTTCTTCCTACCTCTTTGGGACTTGTCGTGAATGAGTTGGAATGTGTTAATGTGAAAAATAAAAATATATTTTTTTTAAAAAAAAAGACCACTTCTCCTGCACACTTTTCCTTGTATGCTTTGTCCACACAAGTCTAAAAGTGACCTGTAGCCAAGACAATTATTACTAAGATTTGGTATCCATTCAGACTACTTTCCAATTAAACCTATATTTCTATTTCTTATTCTTTCTTATCTGCCAGGAATGAATCTGATAGGTAAGGTGGAGGAGTAGCTCAAATAAAGCAATGTTTCCTTTTGGACTACATCTCACCGTTATTTGTAATCTATATTAAACTCGTGACATTTTTTTAAATATCGGATTAAACCAAGGTTCTGAACTGTTTGCTATCATAGAAGCTTCAGTAGGCAATAAAGGCATATGGTCTCAGCAATCTACTCCTTTCTTATAATTTGCATAATATTGTCATTGAAATACATAATACTGAAGCACTGCATGGAATGCATTTTTCAAGGATTATTTTATGTCTCAGGATATTAAATCCAGCTGTCAGTCAGCCTATTGTCTATCACTGAAATAAATTGTCATTCACCCTTGGATAGCTTCCAGGCTCATAACAAAACACACATTAGTAATAAAAAAAAATCTTAACTATGCCCCAGATGCTAACAAAATCTAATATAAATTTTACACAGCTACAAGTATAATTTTACTGAGCCTTCCCATATTAATTACACTATGGATGAATGAATGGCCTTTTACCTGTTAAATCTAGGTGAGTTAGGAAAACCTTATGTGGAATGTTGGTTTATTCCTTGGTTCAAACATACTCAAAAATAAATAATCCAGTGAAAAGTCACAGCATTGAGAATACAGAGATGAACAATTACTGCGTGTCATTTCTTAGAATATAGCAACTCAGAAGAATGAATTTTATGATCAAGAAAGTTGTTTCTTCAAGATGCTCATAATATCCCCCTGCAGTAAACACGGACTGAGGATCTCTAGAACTTAATTCATTTGTTCTATTTATCAGTAGGATAAAATGGGAAAAGTTAAGCTATTTCTATTCAGCTGATCTGAACATCCAGGAATTCATTATAGAATCCCTAGCCAGCAACACAATTCTTATCTTTTTCATTTACATTAACTTTTATGTTCTCCTTCTCTTGAAAGCTAAACATCACTCCAAATGTTAGAAAGCCTTGTTGCAAAGGAGACAGGCATGGGAGAACTTCCAAATGTACCAGAGCTGATCTGTGGGGATTTTAATAATTAATAGAAAGCCATAATTAATAGAAAATACCTTAGCAGTGAATTAGAATTAATAGAAGACCTGCCTACGATGTCCTTATATGAGAAGAAAAAGAATACAGAAGAAAGATCATTACTTCTTTTGCTAAGACATATTAAAATCATGGCCTAGTTGAAGATCATGGTCAATGGTAAAGTAAATGATTCTTTATCCAATGGCAATAAAACTTAATGGCTGTTCTTCATATATCGTATAGTATGCCCATTGGCCACACATAAATCTAAATTTATAAATATGGGTATTGTCAATATTAATATTTTTTTTCTTCCAAGCATATTTTAATTTCTTTTGCTACAATTGAACAAAAACCATTATTTTTTGAATGATTCCTATACAGATTTTAAAAAACCTTAACATACTTTATTTTAGACTTGATTAGAATTGGCCAATATGGCCCCTGCAGTCCCCTCCAAAGCCATGTCCCTTTTATCCTTCCAAGAGCACTTAAAACCTGACTGATTGTTGGGACAAGGCAAGGCCGGGGTGGGATGAGAATGCATTAGAGAAGCGTGGCTGTAGCTGTTATTTTTTATAACTGCTGGTTTTACACTCTTTTATGGTGTTTTTATATAGATTTACTGATTCTAAATGGTACACAGTTGTTGTTTTTTAAGAAGGATGGCTATATAAATGTTTTAAATAAATAAGTAACAGAAGAGTCATGTATGTGAGATGGGCACCCGTATAAATTTACTAAATAAGTAAATAATGCATTTGAACCCGTATACCTTTATCCCACTAAACTTTTAAAAGAATTACTTGTATTGCATTTAAAATAATTTCAATCTGTTCAGTAGAGCAACATTAGGCATAATGAAAAAGAAATGACATAAAAAAGCATAACAGTATGTGAGAATGTGAGATAGAAGAATCACATTATTTGACAGACTGGACCAGCGGCCCCCAAACCTTTGGGCACCAGAGACCAGTTCCATGGAGAACATTTTCCGCAGCCCAGAGGGGCCGTGATTTTGCATACTGCCTGCATTCTTCAGATGGGGCTTCACTTGTTTGCATGCCCCGGTTGCTGGCATACCGTGGCCCAGTGCTGGTCCACGGACAGGGCCTTGGGAACCCCTGGACTAGACAACAGTTGGACGAGTGGTAGCTGAACCTGATCAGAATGGACCTTCCCTAGTTTCCTGAGTTGTAAAGGAGACAGGGGAGAGATGTACTTTCAGACTTGCAAGATTCTGCTAATGTAATCTTATAATAAATTAGAACTAGTAGTAGCTTCCTGTCTGGACTAGCTTGCAAGGCTGACAAAAAGCTCACCACTGCACTTCCAACCATACTACCGAGAAACCTAAAGGTTGCATGGCACAAGGAAAGATGGGAGGGCCTTATCCTCACTCTCTTTCCCGCCTCTCTCTAGCCTTGGCACCCAATCAGCTGGCAGCAAAGTCTGACAGGAGAATGGCGATCGTCTATTTTGGAACTGAGGATGAAAATTGAATCTCAAATGACAGAGGGCAGTAAGGGAAGGAAGAATGAGTGACTCAGATGCCTGCTGGTGAGGTTGGTCTGGCTGGCAAAACTGGCAGTTGACAGGTGAGCCCTTTTCATCACTGGAGGGAGAGATTCCTTGGGAACATGCTGGAATAGGAAGAAGGGATGAATTTTTTTGCAGTCTATGGCTTCCTTTGTTCCCTACCCCCCCAGCAAACTGGCAGGCAATTCTACAGGTCAGCCATGAAAGAAGAGGAATGGTTTCCGAGAACAAGAGTTATTGAACCAAGACAACTCAAATGGGCTAACTTGCAGAGTGCAGGGATCCATGCCCCGTGCCTTTCAATTTTTCAATTTTACCCAACTGAAGGTTACAAACAGATACTAGAATTTTAATAGTATATAGATGTGGGAATTGTGTGGTGAAAATTACATATGGACTTGCTTCTTGATACAAATCATAGGCCAAAAACTGGAAAAGATTCTGTTTTTTAGTTTAACATCAGCTCATAAACATTACATGGTACTTTTAAACCTCAATAGGAGTGCGTTTTTCAACACATATTGAAATGTCTAAGCAATTTACAGAACAATTTTGCCTTAATTGGTTAATTGATCGAAAAGCATCCTCACACATTGCGTTACAGTGTGGTATGCTGATTTAACAGCCACGGACAGAAATATTTTATAGAGGGTGGTGAGGACAGCACAAAACATCGTGGGCTCTCCCCTGAGGCCACTGGATGACATCACTAGGGCCCGTTGCCTCAGAAGAGTGAGGAAAATCCTCAGGGATGACTCACATCCTGGTCAGCCCTTCTTTACACTCCTACCATCAGGCAGGAGATACAGAAACATAGGCAGCCGCACAAACAGGCTGAAGAACAGTTTTTATCCGTGGGCTGTCAGACTCCTGAATGAAAAACAATAATGTAACAATGTGGCAACTGCATGTGATGGGGAAGCAGCGCATGAAGGGAGACTCAAGACAATCTCACTGTACACATGTTGTACTACGACAATAAAGGTTTAATTTCATTTGATGAACTGATTTAACTTGAAATCACTTGCAAACTACCTATAAATTATATACCAACACTACACTTCCCATTTATAATATCCTATGAAGTAAATACATTTAAAAAGCAGTCCATAAAACCAGGCACAACTGTAAAGGTTTTCAGTTTTCCATATGCATGGAATATAAAGCCAATCACAGCTATTAAAAAACTGGGCAGACAATAAACTATGCATTCTCAGGATACTTCTAGCAGTGGATCCTGAAGCTTAATGTATATTAGATTAGACAGAGAATTTGAGTATTGTCATGATCCACACATGCTTTCTTGGATGTATTTGCTACTTACTATTATTTTTTAAAAAACTGCATTAAGTGTCTGGGTCTATAATTTTGTAGGAAAGCCTTTTCCAAGTCTCCAGGCATTTCAATTACATTCAGATATGAAATCTGTAAAGAGCTAGATATAGTATTATGGAAGACATATTGTGCCGAGTATGACACTACATACTCCTGATAACACTATTTTATTAAAGACTAAGATAAATAAGTTGCATAGAAACAATACTTCTGTGGTGCAATGTACTATCAGTAGTAATAAATAAACTCACGTATTTCACAGTTGGCACCAACCCACCCACGTGGACAATGGCAACTATATCCATTAGGCTGGTCTATGCATAGTCCTCCGTGGTGACAAGGGTTACTCTCACAGTCATTTATATTGATGTCACATTCTTCACCTTAAAACAGGTAAGAAAGACAGTTATCTATTGCAACTGTAGAAGAAAAATAGTATACATGATTTCTTTATATATCATTTTGATTTGTATATCTATATTACTATCAGTGACTCAAAAGTAACATGTGCCTTGTTAGAAGCAATTCACCTGTATTTTTCTTTTTGTCAGCTATCACTTTCACTTCATATTATTTGCTTCTAAATCAACAGCCCAAATTATCCCCAGGGTTGCATAGGAAATTTTAAAAAAATAACACAATACAGCCTGCATAGCAAAGATACCAAACTTCTAGCAAAAAACTTGAATGAAATGATTACTGTACTGTAATCAGAACAAAGCTTCTTTTGAAAATATCTGTTTCAACAGAATTTGCTATTCTGAAGTAGGAAGATTTATTCTAAGAAATGTAAGTTCTGAAACCATTTTTCCCAAACTGGTGTCCTTCGGATGTATTGGTTGTATTTCCCTTAACATCTAGTCACCACGGGACTAGTTAGGTTTAGTAAGTTTCTCTGTAGAACTCTAATTTCAAGTAGACTGTTTCAAAGGACTGATGCAGTGTGGCAGTAGAAATCTGTGGTTGGATTCCTTATATTTTTGATACAGGTAGTCCTCAACTTATGACCACAACTGGGACCAGAATTTCCAATGTTAAGCAAGGTGGTTGTTAAGTTGCACCAGATTTTATGAGCTTTTTTGGTTGTTAAGAGAATTAATAACTTAATTAACAACTTTATTTTTTTAAGTGTATTGCACATGTGTAGCCAGGGATCACCAAGGTACCGTGTTTCCCCGAAAATAAGACACTGTCTTATATTTATTTTTGCACCCAAAGATGCGCTAGGTCTTATTTTCGGAGGATGTCTTATTTTTCCACCGAGGTCGCCCAGAACCGGAAGTCCGAGGCCTTATTATCGGGGAGGTCTTATTTTCGAGGCAAAACTGTAAGTAGGTCTTATTTTCGGGGAAGATGTCTTACTTTCGGGGAAACAGGGTAGCTGGCTGCCTCTGTGAAATGAATTTTAGCAGGTGGTGTTATCTTTACCCACAGGATGTCTGAATGCCGGTAGGCAATCAGGGGAGGCTCCTTTCTTGTCCCTATGCGGTTTACTCTCTCACGGGAATCAAACTGCCGAGCTGTCGACCTGAGTGGTGCGCAAGCCCAGCATCTTACCATGTGAACCACTGTAACTTAATATTAATTCACTTTGTGTGTGTGTGAAACAAGAACAAGAAACAATGGATAGAAACTAATTAATTTGTTGGAATAATAAGACGTGCAGTTGCAAATTAAAATATTTTATATTTACTTTACTTCTGCATTTTTATAAATATCTCTGCATGTTGTACAATTTTCAAAAATGGTACCTGTAAATCCAGGTGCACAGATACAGGTAGCATTTAGCCCTTCACTGTCACAGGTCCCACCATTCTGACAGCTGATATTTACACAAGGATCTTTGTATAATTCACAGTGTCGTCCTGAAAATAATACATGAAAAATTATTTAGTTATAAAATTTGCAAGGCTTTCCAACTTCATGACAACTCTGAGCAGCATACACTATTAAAAGAAAATTGCTACAAGCATACAATGAAAAAAAATATGAACATCTCAAAAAGAACAAAACAAATACCTTCTCTGATCTAGAAACATTCCCACAAGGAGTTCACTTTCCAATCTAGCTGAAGGTCTAGAGAAGCCAGGTTTTAATACTTTCTGGGGGGTATGTCATTTCAAAGGGCAGGAGATAGATGGTCCCTCAGATAGCCAGGCCCCATGCTATAAAAAGTGATAAGTGATAACTGTCATTGTGAATTGTACTTGAAATCCTACAGGGAACCAGCGCAGTTCATGGAGCAGAGATGTTACATGGGTATTCTGTGCCATGCCCATAACTATCCATGCTATCATACCCTGGACCAGTGGCAGCTTCTGGACATGACTTAGCAACTGAACAACAACACTTTCAACAGGAGGGTGTAGGTTTCTGGTTTGCACAGTCCACAACTGACCATTTTACTTTCTCTCTGGAATCTCTGTTTCTGGAATCACAACCAGCAACTCAATAAATGGGTGTTTCCTTGTTCTTTTTGATCAGCATTCAAAAGTCTTTGTTTTCTCCTTTAATTGGGGGGCAAGCATAACATATGCACATAAACTGCTCGATTAGATGTATACCCATTTATCTATTAAAAGTCTCGCTATTTCAAATAAAGTTTTCATTTAAAAAAAACATAATACACCCCTCTGAATTCAATTGCTACTCTCCACTTCAAGTAATTTTCTTTTTAGGTCAGAGACCAATCTTTGTCCTAATCAGAAAAGTTCATTAATTGTGTTCCAAAGTCAAGACAATTATCAATTTACCATTGTTAATTTAGGCCAATTAGTATAATAGTCTAAGGAGAAAATGCTGTTTCATCCGAATCTGTTTAGCACTAGTGTCTGAAAAGTCCACTAAAAGATTTATCTGGCAAATGATGAACTTCAGATCCTGCATATACATTTATTAGGTGGATTTACAATAATCTATAAATCTACGTGGTGTCACAGTGATTAGAATGCAGTATTGCATTCCTAATTCTGCTGACTGCCAAGTGCCAGCAGTTTGGCAGTTCTATTCTCACTGGCTCAAGGTTGAGCCGTCCATCCTTCAGAGGTTGGTAAATGAGGACACAGATTGTTGGGGGCAATAGGCTGACTCTGTAAACTGCTTGAAGAGGGCTGTGAAGCACTGTGAAGTGGTATATAAGTCTAAGTGCTATTGCTATTTCTATTACAATATAATATTGCTCACCTTCATACTCAAGAAGACATACACAGTCATAGCTATTGACATGGTCTCGGCACGACGCTCCATTCTGACAAGGGGCTGAAAGACACTCATTATATTCCTCCTCACAGTAAAGACCATGGTAACCTAAAGGCACAACAGAAAGGGAAAAAAAAGTATGCTACAAAAACATCTTTGTCAGAAAATGGTAGAGCGTTCTCTCATAAATGGGATGAAAATGGTATTCATGAAAATGCCCAGATACAGCTTTAGAATATTTCTGAATGGACATTAAAAGATTTGGACCCTAAATAGATCTTCTAATCTATTTTATATGTTAAATAGTCATAAATACGTGTATCCCTTAAAGAAGAACCTCACAAGTTTTATTAGAAATCAGAAACAATTCAGTTTCTAGTGAAATAAGGTTTTTGCAGAAATCATTCTTCCACTGCAATTGGCCTAATGTGAAATATGTAGAAATCATAATGACATCACTTTATATTTAAATTAGCATTCACATCAACATATAATTCAATGGAGAATGGTTAAATGTACATAAAGATTGGTAGTCAAGTTTTCTCATCCTTGAGGCAGATAAGAGCAGGGAACCATGAACCATTGTAGTTACCATTGTAGTCACCATTGTACAATAGGTAGATGGTCAATAGAACAATTAGAAAAGCTATTTCACAGTTCAGAAAGTGTTACTAATGTATCTGACCAAATTTCAGTTAGCATACAATGTGCATACCCTGTTTCCCCGAAAGTAAGACATCCTCCGAAAATAAGACCTACTGACAGTTTTGCCTCTCACTGAAATATAA
>JANHFO010002942.1:172696-190705 GCA_032468095.1 Pareas carinatus | reverse complement strand
AGGAGGAGGAGGAGGAGGAGAGGAGGAGGAGGAGGAGGAGGAGGAGGAAGAGGAGGAGGAGGAGGAGGATACAAGCCTACAAGAAACTATCAATGGCATCAAATGAGAACTATGGTTTCATATGGGATACATAACTTGCTGCTCCACAAGTAAGTAAGTAAGTAAGTAAGTAAGTTAATAAGTAAATAACATACACTCAAGTAATTGACCATTTATATTGATGGTGCACAGTCTGTGAATATAGGGTATATGAGTGTAAATTGCTACATACGAATGTTTAAAGTAAGTATTGGAAAATATAGATATGATAGATGTGACAATTATATAAATGGAGATAAGCCCATATTAAACAGTAAGTGTTTACTGTTAAAAGAATTTGTTAGATCAAATTTATCTACTCTACTTTTCTGTAATTTACGGTTGATGTTATATAATGAAAAAACAATAAAAAACATATGTCTCACTTAACAACAGAAATCTTGGGCCCAATTTTAGTCAGAAGTCGAGGACTACCTATATTGTCAAAAATATAATACAATGGCTTAAAAGGCAATTTAAAATAGACAGAGACTATGGCAGAGGTGTGGAATACGTTAGGGTCACCTAAATCCCACTAAATTGCTACTGGCCACAGACAGGGGATGTATGAAAATCAGTCATATTATACAGGAGTTTTTTTTAAAAAAATTTGCTCATATTGCCTCTGTAGTTCACAACAGCTTTAGGAGAGAAAAGGACATGAAAAATTGGACAAGAGGGTCAATGAGTTATAATCCTTGTATGTGTGTATGCATGATTGTATGTGTGTCTACCTGTGCTAATTTCATAAGAAGCATGGATGAAATGCAGTTCAAATGCACTAAAATGAATCCAGATGAACCATATCAAAGCAAAAATAAATCCCTTATTAGAAACTATTACAGAATGATTGATCTAACATTTTCCTTGTAAATTTTCATTTATCTATGAAAACTATGAATAGGCCACATTAATTAAACAGTATGGGAAAGGTGGGCATCTGGTTTTATCTGGTTCAAAGATTGATTTCTCCCATCCTATGAGGAAATCACCACTAGGCAGACTTTATCTAGGCTCAGAAGCTAAGCAAGTTCAGGTTTCGTAAGTTATAGAATGGGATACTACAAGAATACAAGAAATGCAGGCTAGAATGGGATATTGGAAAACATCCTGGAAAAAAGAAGGGGCAAACCACCCAGTGCAGATCCAAAGAGTCACCAAGAGCCAAAGGTAACTCTGTTTTTACATACTCTATGGTAAGATGCTTTTGAAAAATGAACAGAGATTCAAAAGCTTGAGGTATAGGACAGAGAATTATAATTCATTTGCAAATCACTGGAGATAAAATGTACAGTCATCTGCAAAGGCCCTTATAGTTTAAAGTAATTCTAGTATCCATATCTATATCCACTTTGATCAGATTTCAAGATCACAACATCAGAACAGTTACAAATGACCAAATTACAATTTTCTTTCATTTAATTTTGATTTTCTCTCTATTAAACTCTTATGCCAGCAAGTAAGTATTTAGAGAAATTCATTATTAGTAACTTGAGTTAATTAATGTATAATTACCATACAGGAAGATACTGAGAAACCAAATGGAGACACCATCATCCTTAGGCAAAATTTATTTTAAGAATGATCATAAAGTAGAGCACTTTGAAGAAGAAAGCAGAGGTGGCCATGACTTTGTGGCCATGACTTTGTGGTCTTACTATCCAGAGTAATTAAACAAGATAATCCTTTCAAATAACAAGATTACTTAAGACCATTGTTATTTAATAACATTTGCTAAAAATACTTTTGAATTCAATGCTCAATAAAACAGCAAGATGTAAATAGTGTAAGTCCTATTTTAAGGGTGGAATATTGTACTCTAATGACAGAAAAATCTCTAACACCCTGAAATAATGGTGGGTTTTTGGATGCACCAACTGAATATTTCTAAATTATGTATGCAGAAACACTTTTTATCATTTACTTATAATGAAATGGGAGATGTTTGAAAATGGATAATTGCAGTGCATTAATACTTAAGGTGGAGAAGATATCTTGGATATGAAGTTACAAAAATATCAAATTATCCTTCATAGTAAGGAGAATAAATTAAATACTATTATTCCAAAACTGGCAAGTCCCAATGAGGTGATATTTTCTTTACTGGTTTCCTGAGACTAATTGTTATATATTAGTATAGGATTCCTAAAAATCATGCTACAACAACAAATAGCAACCTCAATGGTTTGTTCCTTCCAGCTAGTAATGATCTAAAGTGGAGGCAGATGGAGTAACTTTCCAACTTATATTCCAACTCAAAATTAAAAGAGAATGCTGTATACTGAAATGTGTGCCATTTTAAGACTACAGTTTGAAATTGCTAAGAATTCAGTACCTCAATTATTGCACCAGCATAACTCTAAAAATGGACAAATTTTATGATGCTAGTGAGCATGTTAAGAAAAGCAAAACCCTGCTACGGTAATAAGAACCATATTTACTTCCCTGCTTCAATTATTTAATGCATATAAGCAAAACAAAACAAGTGTCATTTTCTGTTCCTCACATCTTTTGCTACCCTAACCTAAAGTATAAAGCCTTTACAAATGTACTGGATTTTTATTTACCACAATCCCATGACCAGTATAGTAATCTACGTCTATCACTTTTCAAGAATTTTCAACTGGGAGAGCCAACAAACCTACTCACAGCATTTGGCATCACTGAATATAATAACAGAAATACTTATCAGATAATGTTTTCAATTACAATGGACAGTCAAGATTTAAAAAAACAGATGCAATTTTTATGTAAATGGTGTCTGTTATAGAGAAGAATGAGATTATGAAGACAGAAAATTATATAAACTTATCTCTTTCTCTCATGAAGCAATATTATAAAGAAACATAATATTATTTTCTGAACTTTCATCCTAATGTCATTTTCATCAAAGGGATAATATATTTTTATTGCAAAGGAGCTAGTAAAAAATCTCAAGTTCCTGGACCTTGTAAAAAGAAAAGTGTTGTTTTTTAAGTTAGTTGCATCATCTCTTTCAATTGTTCTTTGAAGCCTCCTAGAAGTCAATGCAATGTCCACAGAATCAAGGCCATATGTCACTGATGGTGGCTACCTGCCAGCATTTTACATTTTCCTGGTTACTCTTTAGACCAGTGGTCACCAACCTATGGGCCATGGCCTACTGGTGGGCCACAGTAACATTTGGGTGGGCTCGAACTAGAATTGATTATAATTTATATCAGGGGGAAATGCACTGTGGCGTTCCTCATGGCAGCGGCACCACAAAGAGAGCAGGTGGCGGGAGATGGAATGGCCTGCTGTGCTCCTCGCAGAAGCGGCGCCACAAAGAGAGCAGGGGGTGGGACGATGTAAAGGGGGGAAACTGTCTGCTGCTCCAAAGATTTTTTTAAAAATTCGTATTGGTGGTCCTCGGGATTTCAAATTATGAGTTTGGTGGTCCCTGAGGTCAAAAAGGTTGACGACCACTGCTTTAGAGGAAGTCTCATAAACATATTCCATTACAAAAAACAAATCATATCTCACAGTAGCCCTACCCATAGTGCATTACTGTACTACAAAAGAGAAAGTATCGGATCTTCAATTCTTATTCTTATAAATGACTTGCCATAGCAACTCTTTTATGTGTTTTTATGGCTGTTCACCACCCTGGGTCCCTTCGGGGAGAAGGGCGGTATACAAATTCAATAAATGAAATGAAAATGAAATGAACTCTGATTTAATATAAAATATACACTTATGACTTGTTCAGTACACTACAAAAATACTTTATGAGTATAGTAATCAACATTAGCAAAACTCACCAATGAAATAGTTGTTTCCTAATTCCAGCATCTCCTCTGCTAGAACAAGTCCACCCACTGCTTGGAGAAGAGTAATGCTTGTGGCATTTATAAGTGAGCATTGTTTAAACCTTTCGGTGGTCACTTTCCATAGCAGGATAAGGGAAGCAGTGGCATCTTGCCTTATACTAAAGACAAAAATAAAAGTATTAAGCAAATCATAATGAAAAAAAGTGTCTTAAACATTTTCTACAAGAATGCAACATCACCCATGACATTAAAAACGTGTTTCTATAACTTAATTGATGAGAAATTTCTCATTAATTATAACACTTGTGGGAGATGTCAAAAGTGAGCATCTATTAATTCTACAATATTAGACTTACCGGAAAATATTTGTTGTTTTGTTGTTGTGGTGCTGTTATTATCAAATACACAGAAGTTACAAACCCAGCCTGCAATTCTTTAGCTAGTTTTGGCCTTCATTCACACTGAGTTCCTCCCAAGAACCTATAATTTTGTAATGCATTGGTACAGTATGTTTGTGAATGCAATTAAGGTGGTCTTTTGTAAGTGCTTTTGAAGATGGCGAGTTAGACCTCGCCAAAACGTCGGCAAGATACTTTCTATCCTACATGGGAAAACACCCGAACATACCTAGACGTACATACCTGTACCCGTGAAAGTCCGCAAAAATTATATATATATTTAATGTACACAAGACATTGTATGATGGATAATATATATGAAGGACATTCTATATGGTATCTTTGCTAAAATTAAATCTAATAAAAAATATATAAACAAGAATTAGCCCCTCTGTCTCTTTTTTCAACATTTTTTGCCTTTAGCCATTGCCAGGTCTTGTTATCTGCTTTGCCTGTTATTATTATTTTTTTAATGTACTGGCCTGTAATAATTTGCCTTGCCATGTCTCTTTTAATAATAATGATGTTGGTTCATAATATTTTAATAATGATAATACATAGTGCTGTCAATTTATTATCATTACTATAAATTTATTATAGGCTCTCATTTCCATAGACTCTGGGCAGCTTAAAAATACAAAATAATAGAACAGTTAAAATATGTATATATGCAACATGTTACATTGATGATGGGACCCTCTTGGAATTAGGACTTATTAACCAGGGAAGAAGTTAACTATATGGAGAGGAAACTTTTAGCCATCACACAATTTTAAATCAGTAGCTTTATATATACAAATATTCCTCTAGAGTAGGCATCCTTGATTTCCATACATGTTGGGACAGCTATCACTGTTCATAGTGGTCAGAAATTCTAGCAGTTGCCACAGGTACTAGGATGGGGAAGGCCAATCTGGTCCTACCTATAACATCTAATAAACAACAAGGTTTTGAACATGCAATGGATGGAAAGGCTCTGGCAAAGGAGTCAAGGACATATCAGTTAACAATGAGTTCAAAAATATGACAGTAATAGAGAAACAATCAAAATTTGTTGAGAACTAGAGAGCCATTTTAAATATTTTTAAAGTATGAATAGACCAAGAAGAGACTGGCCTGAGGAACTTGAAAGAAAAAGGAAGGAAAAGCCAGGGTGAAAAACATAAGTGGAGAGGCAACTGGGAGCTAAGTAAATATAAATACTTGAAGTGGGGGGTGAGTCATGTCAAACTTAGGAAAATATGTGTATTTCATCAATAAGTAACTTTGAAAAGATTGTAAATTTTACAAATGTCTGCATACCCATCTAATCCATTAACTGCTTTCTCAGCAGCAAAATTTTAATAGTCCTACATTTCTAGAGCCGTAACCTTGGAAGGCAACTCCAGTCAATCAGTCACAGTACATTAAAATTGCAGCTCTAATTAATCACATTATTTTGGCTCAAGTACAACTATTAAATATTTAGCATTTATATATTTCTAAAAAAAAGCAATTATGGCTTGGCTCTGTTTCTCTATGCTGCAAATGTTAATTTTGCTGAGGTCAAAGCCATATTTCTACTAATGACACCAGGTTTTGGTTTCACGTCAGTTCCCAAATAACTACGGGGAAGAATTTTTAGCTTAAAACAAGCTTTGTAAATGAAGAACAGTTCTTTCCAATGAATATTTCTCCTTTATTCTTTCACTGCATCTTCAGTTGAACACCCAGATATTTTTAAGCACTCTAATTCAAATGTGAGATGACTATATGCAAGAGTTGGAAGCTCAAAACACAAATTTCATCTTCCTAAATATATTATGTCCATTTTATATTAGATACCAACTTGCATCTTGAGTTCAACATTATGCCCTACTTCCCCCATGCTTTCTAAAATAAGTTGCCCCTTCCAAAGTTACCTCTTGGGGATAATAAACATATAAAAGGCTAAATCTTCCATTTCAGATAGATATCTCTTTTTGATGGCAAATAATAAAATAAATATTTCATCTTCTGTAAGATATCATGGAACTTGACTCCTACTTATTTTGCTTAAAAACTCTAGTATCCCTAACAATATCTGCAGATCAAGAAAAGCTCTATATTTAATCTATTACTGTATTTCCCAGTCTAGTGCTCTCTCTTTGTGTTGGATTTAACCTATCATACTTTCTAATTAATTAAGAAGCACTGATTTCTAAAAGGCTAGTCCACGCCTAGAAAAGCATCTGCTGCCTTTTGTTTTTTCCCTTCAGGATTGTGGGAAAAGGCAAAATAAAAAAAGTTGTACATGCATTTTCACTCAGAGACTACAGCGTCAACATTGAAAGCAGCTATGTGAGCTTGGAAAAACAGCAAACTTGCATGCTCAAAAGCATCTCTTTCAAAGACTTTGCATTACTCTATTTCCATGGATGAGAAAACAGTGACAAATATAAGCTTTTCATGTATTCCAATGAAACAATAACAATTTGAACATCTGGACAGCACCACTGGAAAACTGACAAGCTATTTTAGGGAAAAGAAAATTGGTGAATCAATTGTGACATAAGATACTGTGAGGTTTTTACACTATGTTCCTGCCATCTCATATCATTTATACAGAAGATTTCAAATGACGGATTCAACAACCAACATTATCTAAATAGCCTTTCTGTAATAATGCAAAACAGCAATTTCTTACTTTATTGAAGTATTTTGTGGAACTTCAAAAGATATTAGGCGATCCCCGCCAGAATTATTGGAGCTGCCATTTCCACAGGCTACATCAGGGATTATCTTTAAAAAATGTACATAAATATGAGGCATCCTATATAACTCATAGTTTTTAAACAGAACAAAAAAAACCTGGTTTTAAAATGTGATAAAATTGAAATGTATTTCATGGATGTAGTTTGGAAAAACTACTTTCTCCAGCTTTAATGAGCAACAGATATGCAAACATAACATCACCTTGAAAAGACATTGGTTTGGATTTGGGTTTTCTTAAGAAAAACACAAAGCGCTTTTCATATTGTAGCAACCTAGATTCCTAATAGATTGCAACACAATCCTTTAAAAAAGCGGGTAATGAAAATTCATTGGTTTTCAGGAACACACAGCAAGATAGCTGATAACATCTCTCAGCATCTTACTGTTGTATAGTGTAGAATATAAACAAATAATACGCAGCAATGTTTTCTCACCTGATTCCCATCAAAAAGAAGCAATTTTTTTTCCTGTGAGAAAAGGCTTTTCACAATATAAATTAGAGTCATTACTATTTGCCAAGAAGGAGGGAAATGCCATAAGGTATTTGTTTATTTTGTGGGCAAAATCTTTCATTCTCAGGCAGTGCTTCTTTAAAAAGCATTAACAAAGTATGCTATTAATATCTACATTGAATTAGATAGCAAGTTCAGTAGCAGCTAAGTGAGATGTGTTAGCTACTATCTAAGTTATCCTTGGGAGTATTTCCTGTCTGTTTACAACTGGTCAGAGTATTTATTTTATTTTATTTTTTTGGCTCCCAGCTATCAGGGTGTTCATCCCAATTCTCTCGTTACAGAAAAATACGGAAAAAACATGAATATTCTCCTAGAAACCTAATTACATACAAATGGTTAATACAAAGCAAATTCTAAGAAATGGGACGAGGTATTTGAAATACTAAATCACCCTTTCTTAATATAAAATATAATTTTCTTCTCTCTCAGTGTAGGACATGAGAAATAAAGCCGCATAATACATTCAGGTCACGTTCACAGAGGTATAGGGTATCAAAATGTTAAAAAATTAAATTATGCTTCAGTTTGCTTTTTAAAAATCCTTTAACACCTTCAACTGAAATCTGATGAAGATCCAATACCATCGTTTATCATAATATAAAATCAAACTATGAACTGATTAGTGCTACATATTATAATGCATACAAAAAATAAAAAAAAATTTATTGAAAAAAATCAAATATCAAAGGAAAACTTTAAAAAATTGCAGAACTAAAAGAGAAAAAGTAAACAGAGAATATTTTTTTTTAATATTTCAAAGAATAGTTTTTCTATACCTACATGTGTCCATTTGGCAGTATTAATTATGTATTTGGAAACAACTATGGTCTGTGACCAACCGCAATGTTGGTGGCATTTATTAAAATTTATTAGCGGTCAGAATATTAACAATTTTAAAAGTTATACAGAGTTCTAGAATAATTTGGTAATTAATTAACAGTTTCTCACCACAAAGTTTACAAACACAATTTTCAATTATTTCTCTTGATCCTTTCAGCTTTTCACGTAAGGTCCTACAGACAATCTCTACTGGATTTTATTCAGAAATAATTTAAGATACACATTTTATTTTTGTTTTTAAAAAACTTACTTCTACTTCATCCCATTTCAGATCCACAAGTTTCTGCCCCTCCTTGGGCTCCCATGTCGGCAGGGTCAGTCCTGCTTTTGCTCGTGGCAAGATAATGTCTGGTTCCACCGTGGCTGCTTCTGGCCTACTTTCACTTGGCAACTCTGATTCTGTCCACCCAGACACTGGGGAACCATAAAATGAATATTCGCAGTTTGTACCTTCATAGCCAGTGTTACAAACACAGAGATATCCATCCCCATTACTAGTGCAGTTGCCATGGTGACAAGGGTTGCTGGCACATGGATCTGAAACAAACTGAAACACAAACAATAATGGACTTCTTAGTACCATAGAATAAGATGTGTTGGAAGGAAGGAAGGAAAGAGGGAAGGAAGGAAGACGGAAGAGAAGGAAAGAAAGATAGGAAAAGGAAAAGAAAGGAAATGATAGAAGAAGAAGAAAACAAAGAAGAGAAGAGGGAGAGAAAGGATATTAGCAAACAAGGAACTATCAACGCTATCAAATGAGAATTGTGGTTTCATATGTGATGTACAATTTGCTGTTCCATGATTGAATAACATACGCTCAAATAATTGACCTTTTATACTGACGGTTCACGGTTTGTGGATATAGATTATATGAGTGCAAATTGTTACATACGAATGTCTAAAGTGAGCATTGGAAAGTATAGATATAATAGATGTGACAATTATATTAATGTAGATAAGCCCATACTAAACTGTAAGTGTTTACTGTTAAAAGAATTTGCTAGATCATGTTTCTCTACTCTACTTTTCTGTAATTTACAGTTGATGTTATATAATGAAAAAGCAATTATTTTTTTTTTAAAAAAGAATAAGATGTGTCAGCCTTGTCACAAATGTTAATGTGCTAAAATATCTGACTGGCCTTCACTTGACCATAAAAACATCCTTTTCCAACCAAGCAGCTGGATGTCAATGGTGAAAATTCCGAGTTGATATAAAAACTTTTTAACAATGAAAGCTGCGAAAGAACGTTGCTGGAAGGCAACCAGATGAAGAAGGAGGTTCATCACTCATTTCATTAAAAAGAGTATGCAGGAGAAATAGAAGAAAATCAGTAAACAAAACTGATGGTGTTGACAAAGTTGAATGACTTAGAGATGTAATGTTGGAACAGTTTCCAGAGGAATAATAATTAGCCCTTGGCAGCAAACACAACAAAGCACATTGGTACGAAGGAGCACAATTATTATTGCTATGCTACTTGTGAAGATATTTGAGGAACGTTAGCGCACTGTTCTGAAGACACCAGGAAGGCAACAGTTATATGTACTATTTGTAACCATTATCTAAATTGTGATAAAAGTCTTCACATTCTTAAATCAATCTTGAACAATAGCTTTTTTGTGTGTATGCAACATGTGTGTGTATGCATCCAGGAAATCAGACTTGTGTTGGACTACGTTCTCTATCTAATAGACTACAATCCCCCAAATCTTGATGCATTAACAAATGAGTTTGATTTTAAAGCATCACAAACTCAGTATAATAGACTAGTGATACCTTAAAAATGGACCCATTTATTAATATAACTCCTATAATGAAACAACCTTTTTCCAAAAAGTTCATCTACTCTTTACCATTGTGTTAATTTTTCAGCCAATGCTATCTCCAATTCATTCCTGCGCTGCAGATAGTCTTCATCTTATAACCACAACTGAGCCCATTGCCAAGCAAGACAACTGTTAAGTGAGCTTTGCCCCATTTTATGACCACCTTGCGATAGTTGTTAAGTGAATCACTGCAGCTGTTAAGTTAGTAACATGGCCGTTATGTGACTCTAGCTACCCAATTGACTTTGCTTGTCAGAAGGTTACAAAAGGTAATCAAATGACCCCAGGACCGCAACCGTCATAAATATAAGTCAGTTGCCAAGCTTTGAATTTTGACCACATGGCCACAGGGATGTGGCAAGGTCATAAGTTTGAAAAATGGTCATGTCACTTTTTCCAATGCTGTTGTAGCTGCATGATCACTAAACAAATGGTTACAAGTCGAATACTACTTGTACTGATCCAAAGAAAGACATGTTCTAGCTTTCAGTTTTAGTTAATGTGGCATGAGAGAGCATGTGTGTGTGTGGGGGGGGATTGACCCATTTCTATATTTTTTAAAACCAGGTGTTATATCACCTTGTTTTCTTTTTTAATATTTCAATTCCATCATATGCACATCTAGAGTAAAAACCAACTTTTAGATAATTGAGAAAGATAAATTTCTCATTAATAAAAAGTTTCATAAAGTCAGTCTGGTCTAGTGGTCAAGGCACCAGGCCAAAAACCAAGGCACTGTGAGTTCTAGTCCCTTCTTAGGCATGAAAGCTAACTGGGTGACTTTGGGCCAATCACTCTCTTTCAGTCCATGATCTCAGGCGCAGGCAACAACTAGTTTGAGCCAAAAAAGTGGACCTTGCACGTCTTGAAAACGCTAGGAAGAAAAAAAAAGTCGGTCATAAAGTTTTCTATAGTTACATTATTGAACTGATAATTAACCACATTTATAACTTGGATAAGTAATTTAAAAGAGAAGACGAGGGATAGAAGCTATTTTCATTTTTTCCAAACTTGACGCACTAATTTTAAGTATAGATTTCATACTAATTTCCTAGTATCAGGGAAGAATATGAATCAGGCTGAGAATATTCTTTCTGTTTTCGTTGTGCTTCTTTTGAGTTGGATTAATATAACTTAATAGGTTTAACTTAAAAGCATCAAAGTATTTCAGATTTTGTATACCTAGGTACATCTAACCCTCCATCACGTTTTTGTTTATTCTGATGGTTTGGCCAATATCATTTTTTTTAAAGAATTATTTATAAATAAAGAAATAAACTTTGTCCACGGATGAACCCAAATAGGTCATGAAAAAGGAAGCTTTTGTCACAAAAGCAGAACTTAAGAAAGAACTATTATTTTTTCCTTATAGCTACAGTAACAAATCACAATTAAGTCATCATGATAGGAGTATTGTTTTGATCTTTCATGAAAGGATCGTGATTATGTTTATGTAACCTCAAAGAGAGAATGCTGCAGTGAAACACAATGAAAGAACTTTTGTACTTAGGGTGTTTTAGCTATTCAAGATATAAAATAAGTTATGTTACTATATTCCTCAGAGTTTTAAGGGAAGCGACTGAGTCTTGTCAAGATTGGCTTGGTACTCTGCGCCTATTAAATACTGTTTAAGTAAGTAAGTAAGTAAGTAAGTAAGTAAGTAAGTAAGTAAGTAAGTAAGTAAGTAAGTAAGTAAGTAAGTAATTTTATTTATACCCCGCCCTTCTCTCGAAGGACTCAGAGCGGCTTACAGGCGGGTAAAAAAAAAAGATGTCATCTAACATACCAAGAAGCTAACAAATTGGGAAGATTATTGTATGGGGTCTTTTTTCATAAACTGTCAAACCACTTAGGTTTCTATTGTATATGCTGTGTGAGAATACCCACAAAGAACATCAGAGAGATCATCTCTGAATCCTGTTACTTCTCTTATGGACTGTCCTTTAAAAACAAAAACAAAATCTCTTTCTGCTATTCTCTATTATGATTTTAATGTTTTTAATAATTGAAAAATAATTATAATTGAAAGTTATACATGGAACGTAGAAGAAGACAACTGTGTCTCTGGTGTGCTGAGAATACACCGCTTATTCATTAGGGCCAACACATTTTACCAAGTTCTTTCCAGGGACATTTTCTTCTACATTACAAGTAGCAGAATAATGACTGTTCTCAGAATATAGGAAACAATGCCATAAGGAAGAATTCTTGATAAATGTTGAACTACTTATTACATAGTTCATTTGATATTTGGTTTTGTTCATTTGATAGTTGGTTTTACATGTTCCAATACCTTTCCTTCTTTTCTCCCTGTATAGTCTGACCATTAGGAGCCCTGGTAGAACTGGTTCGAATCCAGTACTGCAGGCAAACTCTGTCCATAGTCAGGTGTTTGACGCTGATGGGGCTCGAGATTGACTCAGCCTTCCATCCTTCTGAGGTCAGTAAAATGATGATTCAAATTGTTGTGGGGATAATATCCTATATTGTAAACTGCCTAAATAATGCTGTAAAGCACTATGGGATAGTATATATGTCCAAGTGCTATTGTTACTGCTATTGCTACCCTCTTTTCAGCTATAGCTATAACACTTGTGCTATCATCATTACAATTGTTCAGAGGGCTAATGTATTTTTTTCCATCTGTCCAAACATACATTTATCAACCCAATATATTAATATTCTGGAGAACAGCAACACAGAAATAGAATTTCATTACAGTGACATAGATGCATGGGATCAAACAAGCTAGCTTGTTTATCCATTTTTCTAGATGCTATCTATCAACTAAAGTTGTTGCAACTTTAAAGCCCTTCATGATTTGGGGCCAGGTTACCTAAGGAACTGTATTCTTCCAGTTGCTTCTACCTGTCCAGTTTGGACAAGCAGATTGTACATCCTGCGGATCTCATCAGTCAAGGACTGTCGGGTGGTGGAAACCAGGAAATGTGCCTTCCCTGAATGGTGAATGGGTATTCTCTTATTAATTCCTTGCCTATTTTGACTTGTATACCTTTTCTATCTCCCTTGGTGCTGCTTTTGTTAGGACGGACTTTTTCTTCCTTTTGTATACAAACAGATGCAAAGAAGGAATTAAGCAGTCCTGTTGTCTCCTTGCTGCTTGTCACCTTCTTGCCATCTTCTCCCATTAGTGAACCTATTGCTTTATTGAGCTTCTTGTTTCTTATATATCAAAATAAACAATTTTTGTTATTATTATTGGCATCAGTTGTCAGTCTTAGCTCATTGTGAGCTTTAGCTTTCCTAACTGCCTCCTTGAACATTCAGATTATTTTCTGATATTTTGTTTTAGTTATGTGCCCTTTTCCATTTTTTTATATTTGACTTTTGTGACCCTCAGATTTTTAGAGAGTCCTTTGTGCAACCATGCTAGTCTCATCTGGTGTCTTGTTTTTCTTTCTCTGTGGATCTGAAGGAGAAAATGTGAGACAGAGGGAGAGTGCTGATCCATAGAGTGGCCGAAGACCAGACATGATTGAATGGTTGACAATGATAACGGTATTGTTTTTGCTTGGACCTTCTGTCAAACATTCCTGCATTCCTGAATAACCAAACAAACGAAGTCCAATATCAGATCTAAGTCCATTGATTAATTTGTTCAAGCTGACAGTCAACATCAACTGCACACAGAGTGAAATTGCTGGGATTAGCATTTCCTGAGATTTCACGTGAATTTTAGCAGATGTTTCTCAGGTCCAGCCTTCTGTTTCCAGATATCTCTGGCATTTCCCTGGTAGCTATTATTTTACCAAGGCAACTCGGGCACGTGAGTGGCCACATTGATAAGAGTTAACCATAACGGCAGACATTCTCACAGAGTAGGTTTTAACATCTCATCCCCCCCTCACACAATGACAAATTTCTCTTAAAGCAATAGGTATCATTTTCAGCTAATCATATCTAGGAGGAATTTGACACCTTCATTATCTCATTTTTCAGGGTTTCCCAAGCATCTTGAATTGTTTTTCCTTTTTGGATTTCCATCCATGGAATCCTTCATAATCTCTAAGTTTGAAGTCGGCTCTTTTAAAGTCTAAAATATCAGTCTGACTTGGTTCCATTCTGGATAATTCAAGTACAACATAATCACTCTCCCCCACAGTTAAGCTAACCTACCCACTCATAATGTTTACTCCAAAAAAAACCTGCCAAATTTCCTCTTCTTTCAATTGCCTGTTGTTGCATCTTTTTCAGCCACATGAAATGTCCAAAATGATATCAGACTATTATTTTTGGTGCTGACACTGTTTTAACACCATAAAAGTGTTAAAATACTAGTCCTTGAGAACACATTAATTTGTACACATTTGGGTTAAGAATAGTGGGGCAAGCAAAGAAGTCACTTACACGTAAGATATAACTCTTGGTTCTCATTTTGTGTTGGCACTAGGTAGCCAAGCAGCAGTCAATAGGTTCTTTATAATTTGATGGTAAAAGGCTCAAAGCAAGGTATAATGGCTAAAAAGGATTATATTGAATAAATACTAAGAGGGTTAATAGAGGAAAATATACCAACCCTTGTCTTTTCAGCATGCCAGGAACCCTAGGAATAGCAGCAAATGGACCTATTACTGGCACTTGGGCAGCAATGCAAAGTTTGCCAAGTTTGAGAACAGAACAACAAAAGCAGAATTGCAATGCTTTGATTGACCATTTTTTGATAACAATGCATCTCACCCATATGAAAACAATAGGAGTTGTATCATGTGGCATGATGCTCCTTTCATCATTTTTATAACAGCTGCAAGATCCTGTTGATGCCCAAGGCTTTAATATATTTGGATGTAATTGTAATCTTCAACAGTGTCATTTCTAATATTTTAATACTGGCAATGCCATTTGTGTTTAGCATTACAATAATTAAGGATTTGGTGGATCAAAAATACAATAAGAGCTGAGATATAGAACTTTCACACATAAATTAATATAACATGTGCTGTATTTTTCTCTGACCCTGAATTTATGCCAGAATAATCTTGAGTTTCAGCTTGCATGTGCTATTCAGTAGAAATACTGGTACAAGGCAGTAGTTGCAGAATCTAGCTATAAGAATTCGAAGGATGGGAATCACATGTGTCACCTCAATTACCATGAGATTGGAAGATAGATGCAAGCCAAGGTGACTTGAACAATGCAATTTAACATTTTTCTCCCCACAACACAGAGAGAATGCAAAAGAAGATATACGTCTGTAACAGTTTTCTATAACTACTTCCACAAGGTTCTTACAAAATTGTCTTTCTATTCAAAAGAAAAACCCCTTCCATAATCAGAATGGAAGAGGGGGTGATAATTTTTCCAATCCTCACTTGCTGGTTTCATTCTAGTTTCCAACCTATTTAAGCACATACCACAACACTCAAGTCAGCTGATGGGGATATGCAGGAGCTGCACATGTAAAGCAGAATAATATTCCTTCCTTTAAATATTTTTTCTAGAAAGCAAATTGAATACTACTGAACCTGAAGAGGAACTCAGTCAATGAACAGGCCAAGTCCTTTAAAAAAAAGGAATACTTCATAAAATCCTCCTTGCGGACAGAAAGAGAGAAGTGGGACACGCCACTATTTTTCCTTGTTTTTATTACTTTTTATTGTTTTTATTAAGTTTTTTTTATTGGAAGAAATCCAGGGAGAATAGAAACCCTATTATATTAATATGATTTATTTTATTTTTATAAAAACTACATTGTTCAAAGATAAAACCATGTCTCATGAAATGAAATGATGTTTTATAGTGGTACAGTGGTTAGAATGCAGTATTGCAGGCTAATTCTGCCCACAGCCTGAACTTTGATCCTGGCAGGACTCCAGGTTGACTTCCATCCTTCCAAGGTCAGTAAAATAAGGACCCAGATTGTATATGTTATGTATTGGCTTTGATTGCTTGTAACTGTTGAATGATAGCTAACTGCTAACTGCTGTGTCTGTTTAAACTCCAGACCTCTTGTCTCTAGGACTGTTAACTTGTGTTTTGCATAGGAATTAATGTTTAAATGCTATTGGTTGCCACCTAGTGGTGACCCATATATAAATAGTAGCTAAAGAGCAGTTAGAGCAGTTCCTTTTCCTGCATTGACTGAATAAACTTGTTGTTGTTTCACCGTACCATCTCGTCAATGCCTCACCGCTTCCGAAATACAACAGTATGCTTACATTCTTCCTTTTGAAGGATCATAAATATACGGTAAAGATAAGCAGAGTAAAGCTATCACTATACTAAGCTTGACTCCTGGCAACAATATCGACACACCCTAGTAATGTTCATGTCAAGGGCCTGAAACTAATTATCACTGTCTTCTTTCAGAACAGTACACTTCATCCAACAACATTTCAGTTACCAATTGTTCATATCTGTTATTCCACTGTCATTCTAAACAATCTCCTCTGCTGTTATCAGCAAGCATTTCCTTAAATTGACCCACAGCATGTGATCAACACTGTGCTAATATTGGATGAACTAGATCTGGAGGAAATTTGGGAGATTTTCTTTGTTTTTCATTGCCTTTTTAGTCTGTACAGTACATTTTTCTTCTTTGTCCCACCTCAAAATGGAAGGAAATGTGTCATTAATTTTCAGCAATTATAATCAAAGAAACACAGAATCAAAATATCTATGAGCCAGCATACATTCTTTCCCCTCCTCTCTTTCCCATCTTAAAACTGTTTTCCTAAATATATTTTGAAGCCATCTCTGATTTTATTTTAATGATCAAATTCTAAGAATAAAGAAATACTGTCGAAAAAATCCTCCATCTTTCTTTTCTTGGCATTATACCTCCTCTGGAGAGCGTCCAGTGCATTCAGTTTCAGCAGATAGCTAAGCAGAAAAGGCTTTATTCTTGTCATTTTTTTCAAACTGGTCTTTAGATTAACAGTCTTCTCTCACTCTTTGTTTTCCCTAATATTTTGAAGCAGCACTTGCATGCAAAACATAAAGACTTGTCTGTAAGTTACCTTCTGTTTTTTATCATCTATAGTTCTTTACACACAGTAAGACTGCTAAATTACTAGTTTTCTCTCCAGGCATCTCTACAGTTAGCTCTTCTATCAGAGTGTATCTTCAATTCTGGCTTTTTCTGCTTTGTCACCCTACATTGCCAATTACTTTGCCCAAAGCTCAAATAATCCGTGGCTTTAAAAGAACAAATTTCTCTTTGAAGTTTCTTCATTTGCTTTCTTCCAAAAATGCTCTCACTACGCTAGATTTTCTTATCATGGTATACTGATGGATAATTCCCAGGTAAGGAAAGCTAAAATAGAGTCAAGATTAGAAAACTACTCCAGTTTTGTCATACACGGTCTTATATTCAACCAGAACCTTGAAAGAAAACAAATTATGGAACATGGCGTACTAATACATATCTTCAAATCATTCTCTTTACCAGATCAGGAAAAAAGCTAGTTTGTATAGTGGTTAAGTTGCTGTCCTAGAAACCAGAAGATTGTGAGTTCTAGTTCCACTTTAGGCATAAAAGCTGGCTAAGCTCTTTTTTCCAGTCCAATCCCACCTCACAGAGTTCTTGTTGTTGTGGGAAACGCAGGAGGAAGGAGTAATATGTATGTTCAACACCTTGAATTATTTTTAGACAAAAATAATAAGGCAGGATAAAAATATTTGAATGCAGGAGCAATCTGTCAAAACAGTTGCATATTCACAAGCTCAAGGTTTGGTCAAAATGTCTGATTTCTCTCTAGATGACTTCTAATATATATAAAGCTAAACTAATCTAAGCAAAACTTTTCGTTTCAGTGATAATTGCCATATATATATATATATATATATATATAGTTCTGGGGTTTTT
>JANHFO010002942.1:148430-163435 GCA_032468095.1 Pareas carinatus | reverse complement strand
GTAAAATTCAAAATTACAATAACTGGTTGACAGTTTCAAGGATTATTTTTAATGCTTGATTGGTTGACAGTGTCACAGGTGGAAAAAATGGGGAAGGAATGCAGTGCACATGGAGTAACCAGTACATTGTGTATCCAATTAGAAAAAATTTCTCATGTAGTGGGTGAATTTGGTCAAGGTTGGAAATTCAGCCAAGGCAACAATCAAGTATGGCCCTTAAAATGTATGCTAACATTTTATGAACAACAGCACAGCACCAAAATATTCTAAGTATGTGGATTTTGAACAGGATTTAGAGCAGCTTAATTTCTTGTCAGTTTCAAAATAGTAGGGAAGCACAATAAAACAGCTATGTGATACAATATATAAAATTATAAAATTAGCTTTAGAATCTACTCAGGAGTGTCCCTTGTCCTTCAAGACATGCATCCATTGAATCCCTACCTAGTATTTCTTCTTAAGGTAAGCTAACTCATCCTTTATGTTTCTCACAGCATGCCTAGTCAGCAGGATTTCATTAGGTATGACAGAAAATAATGCTGCATCTTAAGGTTATATAACTCCTCTATAAAAAATATGTTAAAAGAGCTCTGCTGGCAAAGCCTACTTGAAAAAGATAAAATCAGTGATGCTAGCATTCACCGAATAATAAAGGAACAATGTATTTATAAAAATAACAATTGGATGTTAGAAAAACCAACAGTCAGAATAATAATCTTTGTGCCCCAGGGGACAATATGCATGCTTTTTTAAAAAATCTAAGTTATAATGAAAACATAATTTCCTTGTTGAAAATGTATCCAACTGCTCTCTAAATAAGTACATTTCTATGCAATATTTCCCAAAATGCAACTATATAAATAGGGATAGGAAATTCTGTTCTAGATATTCTGAGCTATAGGGAGATACTTACTGACTGAATATAATTCTAACTAACATTGGATAGAAATCAAGTTGATTTCTGTATTCAACTAATCCCTTTTCTATCTCTTACAGAAACACCACAAAGAAGCAAGTGATGTGATGTGTAATGAAAGAAAGAAAAAGGAGAAAGAAGAAAAGACAGAGGATAGGGTTAGGGTTAGGTTTGTGAATGATTGAGCAAAACTATCTTTTCAAGTCATCTAAAACATTTCTAGTTACGTTTTTGGAAATACTGATACTTTTGACCTCCATGATATTAAATGCCATTAAAAGAACCTTTTCCAGAAACATTTGATAAATAATTTTTCTCCACAATGCTGGCCCATCCCTTGGGATCTTAGGGACCTGTTTGCTGAGATCAACAAGCAGGACAGGATAGAACCAACTTTATATCCAGAATAATCAGCCTAGCAATATGTTCAAGAATAATGAAAATCAAAAAATGATACTACAGAAGCAGAATATAGAGAAATTTTCTTGAAACAACTTAACAACTTCAGTAAGAATAAATATTATTGACATATAATATTATATGAGTAACAACAAGGCAACTGACTATCAAGGCTAGCAGTAACCTGACCTGAAGGCAGCATCTGAGGGAGTTAAACAATTGTATAAGTCGTCCTAAAACGAGAAACCAAAATTGAGTGAATGTCTTTAGGATTGGGAATAACTTTCACTTTGGGGAAAGAAGCTAAGATCATTATGTTTCTATAGATTTAGATATGATTATTTGTGTTAAGTGAACTTGGGTTGTAGTTAATAATTTGGCCTCAGTTACTTCAAGCAGAAGGCAGATGTATCACATGATCCTAACCTAATATTTGAGTTAATATTGCAGTAGGCACTTTTGAATAGGTGAAAACAGACTTTTTTACCATGAATTACTCAACCACTTTCTCTCTTCAATTTCCCAGTAACTTTTTGTATTGCTGCTGTCTAAATCCAATCTTACAGTCTTATTAAGCCCCTTGTTGAGAGACCTAGATGTTAAGTGCATGTACAGAACAGCTGCTGATATATTATAAATACCATCTGAAAATCACATTACAATTAAGGATGTAATAAGATGGTCACTAGATGAATAAGAGCTACATACAGCATTTTAAAAAAGTTTTTCAACAATATTTTCAGTGCAGAAATGTCCTTTCAGATGGAATTTTCCATTCATTTTCTAAAATTTATTTATTTATACAGTTATTTCTACCCTCTGCTTCACCGCAACTTCAGAATAATCCAATTGTCCTCTAGAAAATGTATATGAAAATATCCCTTATTTTCAAGCTTAGCCATGGGTGAAATTCATATTTGACTCACCTATGATTCAGCATACACATTCAAGAATGTAATCAAATGGTACAGATTCTTTCAAAATAGTTCCATTTTATCTACCACAAATTACAGGCTTGGTTATCAAACACAATTTGCTCACTCATTCACATACTGTAGTTCACGTTCATCTGCCCCAAAATGAGATGGCATTTCACAGCTATGTGATGAGGCTCAATTACAATCAGAGGATTTATTTCTTTACAGCATGAGCCAATATTTCACACTTTTTAAAAAAAATAGCGATTATAAAAAAAACATATAATACCAGCAGGAAACATATAAATGTTGATTATACATTTTTTTAAAAAACCTAGATAATATTATGTTAAGATAAATTTAACCTGACCAGAAAGAGAGGTTAACAAACCTAATTAACTACAAAAGAAAGATCCATACAATATCCATAATAATCTTATACTGCTAAAGCTGTTTGATATTTTGTAACCTTCAATTGGACAACATGCTGCATCATAGGGCAAGAGTTTGTCAACAAAGATATCCTAAATGGACTAACTTACAGAATGCCATAACCCATTAGTCTCAAGGGAATGAAGTTTGGGGAGAGGGGTTGTTGCTTCAGCACCACTGCATTCATGCTGTTCATCTTACTGCTTGCTCCATCCTTAATTGTGTTGTTTTCAGCTGCAGTTATATGACTCTTTATCTTCAATGTTCCCTGGCAACTTCTTACAAGTCAATGGAAAACCCGAAAGGAACTGATGTAATTGCTTTCATATACTCATTGTCACCTTCCCACTAGAAAAGTCTTTGCTCATGGGAAGCTTCAGGAAGAAAGTCAATTGCATTGCACTGTGCCAGTCACTCACACACACCCTCATTTCTGTTCCCACCTGGCTGCATCCACTTACCTGAGTGCTGGGAAGGGAAGGAAGGGAAGAGGAGGAAAGGAAGGTAGGAAGATTTCTGGCACTCACTGCCAGCTTTCCACAAGGAAACTCAGTGGGGAAGCCGACAGGAAGATGGAAGTTTGCACTCCCTATGCTTTTTTACCTGCCCATAGTTGTTCTGTTTTCCTGTTTAGGTAAGGAAATAGCTCTGAAATGAGGGTTCATGGATTATCTATATCTGTATCATCTATATCCTATCATTATTTCAATAATTATTGCTAAATCTACATCATACAGAAAAAAATATTGCTTCATCTTTTCATTTTTTAGAACACAGATTTAAGAACCAGCAGTACAGAAATACATTTCAATATAAGTAGTGTTTGAAATGACTCTTTTGCTACTCATTTTGCTAAGATAAACTCATTTGTTTATCTTTGGTTCTAGATTGCTGTCCTTGGTACTGAAACTATACCTGATGGCTCTGAATTATTGTAGAATACTCAAAAATGTTTATTAACATCCTGGCTAAAAGGCATTTTGGATTTAAGTGTTTACTAGTATATATTTACTGATGTCACATTAAATGATTGTGTAATAAATAAATATTTTGTGTTAAAATCTTGTTGAATCAACTAGCAAAGGAATGTTCATTCTAAACTTTTCAACATTTAGGAAAAGCAAACAGGTGGGTCATATCTCTTTCTGTAATTAGAAGAAAACTGCTTAATAAATCTGGTCAACTATTTTGTGGTGTTTTCTCACCAATTTCACAATTAGTTGACTGGGAAAATGTTACATTTTCTCAGTCAGTTAATTAAATAATGGACCTCTTTTATCAGCATATTTCTGGTATATAGTCTCTTTACCTAAAATGTTTTCTTCAAGAATATCTAAATAAATAAATAAATAACAAGCAAACATATTTTCTGAAACATGCGCTCTGTCTGCTGAAAATTCCACAACTGATATTAAAAGGCAATATGTGACATTCAACCTTCCTTGTTCAGAAATTTTGACAATGTTGTCATAAGCAAATAATTCAAATTGCACTTTTTGGAGCTTTCACAAACTACCAAAGTTTCCATTTATTATAAATAATCCAGAAGCTGCTGTGATGTCTATTTCTCAAACAGATGCTTCCATCTAATCAAAGAACTAGTAGGCGAAGCATGAAACAGATTTGGATTAATGGTCAGAGAAGGAAGGAAGGACCCACACTAATGGATCAGACAGTTAAAAGCAGCAGTGGGGAGCTGGTACCTTCAGACTTGCAACATTTTTTTTAAAAAAGCCTTACAATAAAGTACTATAGATTTAGCTCATGCAGTTGTGTTTCCTATCTGGTTTACCTGGGAAGGCTGACACTATTTCCTTGCTCAGCAGGGAATTGCATTTTCTAAAGAGATACCTCAATAACTACTGTGAAATCTGCCATATACCTGGATTCCTAACCTATCTTTAAACTGGTGCAGTCTATGAAATTAAATTTGTTTTCCATAAGTACCTGGAAGCTCTTAGAATCTAGATGGGGAGAAGCATATATACTGTATGTTGAATCTGTTGCATAAAATCATACAAGCTCATGCTTCAATCCATTTGGAAATCTTCTGACTCCAGGTGAAATACAACTTTAAATGAGGTTTGCTCCTTTGTATAGAGAGGTTTACAATCTGGGATTCTTCTGGGCTCACTTTTCCAGCAGGTGAAACTATTTCCAGGAAGACTTTTCACAAATCTGTACATCAGTAGCAGCTTTTTTCTGGAGTGGGAAGCTTTATTGATGGTTACTCATGCTCTTGGCACTTCCCTGCTGTGATCACTCGACATGAGACTGCTGTTGGAAGATTATTTTGAAGGTTCAGCCAGTTCAGAATGCATCTGTTCACAATTTACTCATGTGACACTGTTACTGTGTTACACTACCCCCATCCTGAGCCTGCCACAGATCATCCCCTTATTGTATAAAAATATCTGGGGTCATTTTCACAATCCTCAACCATTTCTATGCTCTCATCTAGCAGACTGGAGGAAATCTCTCACACTCTCTCTTTCAAATCAGAAATACTCTTGGGGTGTCTCATCTCTCACCTGAGAAGAATTAAATAGATCTGATCCTCATACTTTTCTCCCATATCACCTAACATCACCATTACCACTCTCACCAGTCCAAACACATATCTTTACCAAGTCCCCAGATGACGCAGCACACAGATGACATAAAACTGTTACAAACCATCAATCTAATGTTGATTTCAGACCCCTATCCACCACAGCCTCAAATCCAGAAAGGAGGGCAACAAGAAAGGTGACAAAAAAGGACTAAAACAGCTGTTAATCCCTGTGACTGATCAACAGCTGTAGGACAGAGTTACCACCTTCCCATAACAAGAAACCTTTTTTCCACTCTCACTGCCGTCCCCAAAATCTCCATTGCACCAAGATGAGCACTTCCCAGTTGGCTGGCTCAACAGTCTCCATCCTCAGTCAAGCATGGGCAACTCCACCTCCTGCAAGATGACAGGTACATCTTCAACCAGCTGATCAGCCAACAAAGATAAATCTTCTCACCACTTGAGAATTCAGATATACAGAAAGAGTGAATAATCTCTTTTATTACAGCAGTAATATTACTCATATCCCTAAGAAGCTGATTATGAAATTAAAGACTGAGATACTGAATAAACTGCAGGGAGAAAAAGCCCTAAAAATGGGAAATACTTTAAACTTTAAAAGATAAAATATAAAATACATAATGACATAATTCAGGAAAAAAAATTTTTTATTTTTTTTAAACCAGCAGTAAGTTAAGAGCTTCTTTTACAGCAGATGCTGTCATCCATTCAACAGCTACATATCTGTAGAATTGAGGGATCTGGTAAAAACTGCAATGATGAAAAAAAGACAAGCCTTTATCTCAGCATTACAAACAATATCCAGCCTTCTGTATTTGTGTCCCAACATCAGATGCAAGTCATGAAGTTTTATTGTTTGTCCCTTATCTCCCCCATGGACTCCTGTGTATAAGGCTCTAGAACTATCAGTTGGAATCAAAATCTGCCTACTGGTAGCAGGGATGGGTTCTAAATTTTTCCTTGGCTATATTTTGTGGAGGCTGTTAATACAAATTTTAAGAGCAACTGAGGGAGGAAACACCAAGTAGGCTGGATGAATGAAAGGCTGATTCAAATATACAAAGTAATACAGCAGGTTTAATAGATTTCATCAAGGACTGAAGCAAAGAGGAAAAAATGTACAATAGCTTATTTAGAACAAAGGAGGAGGGAGGAAGGTGAAAACAGATCAGTTGGATATTAAACTTTTAAATAAAGCAAAACATGATGGGGTCCCCTATATAAATAAATTTTGGCACTCTCATACACATCTTTATCCAGTGATGTTCATTTTCATGTAAATGAACACAGAACTACAACTTATATAAAGCTTTCCATACTAGATTTTTTTCAATTTGAAAGTACTGAGATTATTGAGCAATGACATTAAAATCTCTTGAGTTTGTTACATTTTGTATAATGTGAAATAATTGTAATAATTTCTAGTGTCATATGTCCAACACATATGACACTAGAAATTTCTAAACGCATGATGAAATTTATGTTAATTATGTTGTTTTTCTCTTTGGTGTTTTTTATGCTCCGATGGAACAGTTACAGTAGAATGAAAGGAAAAGAGGTTAAAGAAGTCAGTCTTTCTGTTTCCTAGCAACTAGCAATATATCAAAATAAAATAAAGAACTACTGTAAAAAGAATCAATATTCATGCACAGCTCAAATTCCATAATTATAGTCTGGTAAAGTGTTTTGGTGCAACTTAACTGATGATACAGTAGCCATGACAAAATGGAACTGGACTGAGAAAACAAGAGAATTTTGTCAGCTACAAAATTATCAAAGGGATGGATTTCAATCTTGCTGCAGGGAGAAAAATGGAATCATCTGGGTGCCTTAAATAAGGCATAGTTAAATTTAATTCAAATTTGGATTAATGTCTTTGATAATATTTTAAATCTAGGCTAGTTTTTGAAAGCATCTTCTGTATATATTCACAGAAATAATCCTTCAAACAAAGTAATTTAATTGGAATTCAATACAAGGAAACATGTGTTAAATATGGCAATTTGGCAAATTAATAATACTCGGAGTCTCAACTCCAATACAGTGCATGTTCTAGAATCCCAAGGAGTTTAATATGAACTGGTGTTTAATGGTGATTTTGCTAAGTACACAGCAGTACAGAAAAATTTACACAAATTGACTGCATGCAAATGAGACCCCACATACTATCCAATGTCAGAGAAGCCACCTGATATTCTATTGTAGCCTCCTCAAGCCTGAGATCTCCTCCCCACTCCATCTAGCTGTCTAGCTTATCCCCCTCCTTCTACTCCTGTATTCATCAGAATCAGAATTTTTATTTTGCCATGTGTGTCAGAACACATGAAGAATTTCTCTTCAGTGATCATGCTCAATACCTACTACCTACATACATAACAAGAATACAATCATTTATTTATTTATTTATTTATTTATTTATTTAATTTATATACATAGACAGTTTGAATATATAAGCATAAACACGATCATTTGTATATGCATAATCATAATCATTTGTATATATATGCGTAATCATGATTGTTTGTATGTACAGTATAGGCATATATAGGCATAATCAATTGTGTATATAATCATAAGACACATTCATAGTCTTAAAGTACATAACATTCATCATGTCATGTTATAAAGTGCGGGCATCATGTCACAAAAACCATTTCATCCTGTCACAAAGACACCCTCCTGTAAGTCAGCTGTTTAGTAGGTTGATGACATGAGGGAAGAAACTGTCCTTAGGACTGGTTGTTTTGGTTTGCAATGCCCTGTAGCGGCATCCAGAGGGAAGAAGTTGAAACAGATGATGTCCAGGGTATGAGGGGTCCATAATTATTTTCCCCGTTCTCTTTTTGGGTCGTTCAGTGTACAGATCTTTAATGGAGGGGAGTTTTGTAGCAATTATCTTTTCCGCAGTTCTAATTATTCTTTGAAGTCTATGTTTATCTTATTTTGTTGCATTGCCAAGTCAGACAGTTATTGAGATGAGAGACAGAGGGAGGGCAACACTTTGAGTTCAAAGAGGTACTTGACTCCAGAAAACAGAGAGACAAAGTACAGTATTTAGTAGCCTGGAAGCACTTTCCTGCATCACAAAGGGAATGAGTGGATGGCAGGCAAGTGCAGTCAGGGCAGTCAGACTCCTACAGGCCTTTCATCGGCATTACACTAGCAAACCCCAGTTCCCTAACCTCATGTGTTGATCTTCCATCTCTTTCTACTTCTAGGGTTAAAGTCTTTTTCCAGAGGGGCTGAATGTCAGCTGCATTTCCTCACTTGCTGTGTGTCTCATCTGCATCTGCCATAACTGGAGGGAAGGGGCCAGCAGATGTGGTGTGAAGTGAGGGGAGGGACTGAAGTTGCCTGGAGGAAGAGAGGATATTTGCATTTGTATTTATTAAATTTCTATACCGCCCTTCTCCCCAAGGGGACTCATAGCAATTGATTGACCAAGGGAACTTTGGGGGTCAGGCAGATCACTTTCAATCTGTAATCCCATGCAGGATGCTTTCAGAGCTTGCCTAACCACGCTGCTCTCAACCTCTCAGTAAAAGTGTCTTTCTCTATCTCGCACTGGAGTGAAGAGTCATACTTTTCTGTGGGGATCGGGGCCAGCCTTACAGTCAGTCTTACTGCCCTTTGTGGGGCCATGCATTGTGAAGTAAGACTGAGAAACACAGCCTGGAAAGAGCTGGAAAATACTTTTAAGAAACTGCTGATGAGATGGTTTCTTATGAAAGTCAATGTGAATTAACTATTTTAGATAATTAAAAGGTTGCACTAGGATGAGAAGACATGCTATAATAAGCAGCTCTGGGAAGAATCTTGGGAAGTTAAGAGACAATCAAGCACAGTTTGAGATATTTAAAGAAGTATACATTTAGAAGAAGTCCAGAAAATTATAGTCAGATGTACAAAGAATTTAGATGTAAGCATGACACAGTCCAGAGATCATTTTGGAAATATAGAAACTCAAACTGACTCACCTCCCTCTCCTCTCTCTCTGCATATAAACACACTGAAGTAAAAATGGTTCAGAAAAATATTTTAAGATTTGAAAAAGATAATGTTATCTCATTTCATCTATACCCATCTTTCAAACATTTTTGAATAAAGAGACTTCATGTGTAATTATTTTTAGCTGTCTGCAAAGAATGTTTACTTTCCTTCTTGCCTATTTGCCTCATTATACCGATAAGCAGCTACTATGTCAGTGAAACCTTGGTATATTGGTGTGTCTATGCATAATTACTATATTTATGGAATTCTAAATATAACTAGTAAAATAATGACTTAATTAGATCACATTGAGGGCACAGGTAACATCACTCATTTCACTTGCCTCATTTTACCCCCCTTTGGAAGCCCAGGATTAGGAAATGTTTTAAATATACAGCAAGAGTTCACAATTTGACTAGGTTAACCATCTGATCATACATGCACAAATAGGGCTAATGCTCAGTGGCCACTATCAAAACAAAACATAAACATAAACCATGAATCACTTCATCCAGCACCTGAAAGTAATGCATGTTGCTTGGTCAGCGCACAAAATGCATTCTGAGTGTGTGTGTCCTCTACTGTATATCTAAATATGAATATGTGAGTTATACTTTGAGTTATACAGTAAACCGCAAATCCTAGACAAGGTGACAACTGTAGCTTAACTTTTCAGAGGTAATTTTTCAGAAGTAGCTTTATTTCATCTTGTGTTGGGTGTCGTATTTCCAACAGGGCTTACATTTTCTCCCCCCAGCGCTTCATCCATTGCTCAAAGGAGTCACGAGGTTCCAACAAAAAATGTTCAATGTCTGTTATTATCTCCTTTGGAGATCTCATTCTGCTTCCGTCTATTCTTCCCCAGGTTTCCATTGCAGCTCTCCTCTCAATATTAATCGTCAGATTTCCAGCACATGTTCTTATACCTCCAATTTTCCAAATTCACCTCTCATTTTAGGTTTTGTCCCTTTTTTCCTTTTTTAATGAGTTTTTGGGGCATTTACACTCCATTCACAGTTATCTCCGAAGCAGTCCTCATTCTGAACTTCCAGGGTTTTTTTAAAAAAATTATTTCGCCATTTTCTTCCTTAGCATGTCCTTCCCCGATTGTGCCAGTTCGTTGCTTTTCAATTTTTACGGGAAAATTTAAGTCTTATTCTAAACCACCCCCTTTTTTTCACAGATTTATAGTGAGTTATTTGTCAGTACCTTATATTCTTTGACCGGTGCTTTAAAATTTGTTGCTTCCGTCTTGTTGTTAATCTTAGACTGTTCTACAGTCCCAACCTCAATGGCGCCTAAGAACCATTTCGCCTGTCCAGAGAAAAGGGACTAAAAACAGCAGGCATTCATTTCAGCTGTCACGCATCTCTGTTGCACTCCCTCTTCAGCAACTTCTATGGGGCTGCCTAGGATCTCACGGGGGCCCCGAAACTGTGAGGAAAGGGACTTCAGCTGCCAGAGCTTCAGCTGCCTCATCCCTATTCAGTCGAGACCGGAACCGGAAGTCCCAAAGTAGCTTTATTTCATCTTAACTAGTTGCCTTTTTTTATTCAAATCTCAAATTTACTAAAATAATTTAATACACCCTCCTTTATTTCACTTATATTAATCTGTTTTCAACAATTATCTCTAAACAGTTGTAGAATACATCCTAAACAAGAATTAGATTCTAGCTTTCCTTTTTTTAAAAATCTAGCAATTCCAAAGAAATGTGGAAGAGAACAATGTAGGATATCTATTATTCATCTATCATATTAAGTAGAAAAATGTAAAATGGGAATTGTACAAAGAAACCCAATTGTTTTCATTAAGTTTTTGGTCACAGTTATTAATCTGAGACAAAGAGATAAGTAACCTGTTTTCACAATTGTACATGTTATTGAAAATCATGATGGCAATACTTGTAGCAGGATTAACAGTAACACCCAAATTTAAGAGGCATTTTGTCATTAAAATTCATAGACAACTAAAGAGTGTTTTTCCATCTCCAACACATCACTTTTATTGCATATTTTATTTACCAATTAGAAGCCACATATGTCAAACGTAGTAACAAATTCAATAAATTATTAAAATCATTAAAATGGTAGGCTGAATGGTTGAAGACGTTTGTAGGCAAATATCAAACTTGCCTTGGTGAAACATGCATAACAGTAATTTATCAAACAAAGATATACAGGTGCTTTGACACTATTAAATTCACAACTGCTTGAGCCAATACGCTGCTGACATTACAAAACAGTTAAGCTTACCTTTGCTTTCCATAGCTTTTGCTGATATCACCTAAAAACTATTCCTTCCAGAATGATACAAACTTTCCAGCTGCCCTTGGGTCAGGACCAAGAATTGGATGTTAGTAAACATCCAGCAGATGGAAGAAGCTGCCTTGGTCAACATTCACTGCCTGTGAAGTCTAGGTCCATTTGATTTGGCATGGAAAGTTGTTAGCAGCAGTAGGTCACTTTCAGCTTTTACTGTTCTACCTGCCTGGTTTATACATATTTCCCTCTTGCCTTACTAGGTTTCTTCATGAGGATAAAGAATAAAACACCTCATGGCATTGAATCCATTATATTATTCCTTACTTTCATCTGAAGCCTACTAATTGTCAAGGATCACTTCAACATTAGCTCCGTCAGCCAGAGGGAATAAACAATCCAAACGAAACGTTAGTTCTTAAAGGCTATTTATTTTCTAGACAGCAGAGGCTCTGTAGGAAGTGCAACCATTTTCAGGTCTATGTTCCGTCTGGCTTCCCTGGGCGGAACTTTCCCATGGCCAGACTCAGGTCTCCTCCTCCTCGTCACATCACGAGGTCAGCCTCAAAGATAAGAAGCCAGGTGTGAGGCCATGCTCAACTCCCTCCGTCTGCTTCCATGGCAACTCCGAGAAGAACTGGGAGGTGACGCTAATAGGTCTAGGAATCCATGAACTTCAAGTTACTATACTTGATAAGTTTGGAAATAAAGGGTCAAGAATGAATGCAAATCTAAAGAAATTTCCCTGTTGATTGGAAGAAAATCCAAGAAAGCACAGGCAAAAGTAATGTTTTCAGGGGCAGAAAGAAGAAAGAACACTTCAAAACAGGGGTGCACGGCATGAAGCAAGGCAGGGTCATATAAACTGTTTTTCCTCCACCCCATTAACCTAAAAAAAATAGCAGCATTAGACATAATTGCAGTTTCCCCATTAAATTAACCCTGCTAATGAGAAAGAAAAACAATCTCATAGCTTCTTCCTAATCCCTTTCCTTCCAATAGGCCATGAGAATTTGAAGTTGAGAAGCTATGATGCATTTATGCAGTGGTCATCATTGTTCCCAACTGCCTGGGAACAGTTGATTCCCACCTCAGCTCCCACATACATGATTTATTACTGAGTACATGGAAGTCATATGCACATTTGAAATGTACTGGAAACCGATAAGAAGCACACTGCAATTACATTTCAGGATTTTAGCATGCATTTTCATTATGCTTTCCTAACAGATTAGGGAATGGCCACAATGGCAAAAGCCTTGCACCACATTTTCAATGACCCTTCTGATTTAAAGTATTTCTATTTTTATAGTGTTGGGAAAACTGTAAAAAAACCTTCTTACTGAAACCAGTCTTTTAAGCTGAAGGGCTGATTACAGTTATCTACTAGGAATTCATTATATAGTAGTTTCCTATAGCAATGAGAGAAAAGGGGAAGTAATCTGTTAACATCATTAATCAGAGAGCAGGTCTTGAAAATACAGTCACTCCCTTTGAGTAAAAGGGGAATAGAAATAACATGACTCGTGAAAGCGCTTATTCTGCTAATAAAAAGTGCATACAAATTATATGCCAATCTGGGAAAACAGCATATCCAAATTCCCTTCTGGGCTATGACTAGACAACAGAAACCCTCACTATTCTGAGGTCTTGATCAATATGGACTTGCCTCTTGTAGTTCTTTCTCTCTATTAAATAGATCACAGCAACTTGTATACTATATGGAAAAAGCAGCTTTCACAGCAGAACAGATCCTTTTCTTCCAACCATTCCTACCCAACACAACATTGCCTTCATTGCTCATCACATGGGCTTTATTTTTTTTAAGCAACTTAATTCTAAATCATCCAGTCCTATCCAGTTTGGGGATATAATATTCTGCATATAATATGATGAACAAGCTATATTCCTTATTAGAAGCAACTCATTCTTCTGCTACACAGAATTCCAGCTTAATGCTAGTTCTCTTTTTCCCTTTTAAGTAAAATCTGCACAATCTCAAAACATGAACCTTGAAATGAAAAAAAAGCCACTTTTTCTAGTTGCATTCATTTCTGCTGTAAAACATCCCTATTCCTTTTAAAGAACTGGATCCAATTCTTCATAATTAACAAGGGCAAATCTATGCATTCTTCTGGGCTTGACATGAACTGAGTTTGCCAGAAAACTTTTGAGAATAAGAGTTTGCATTATAAGCATAGTCACATGATTCTACAATGAAAATCTTAACCAGTGCATTTCTTTCAATAATATTGATTAATTATTATTATTTATTAATTAATAATATTAATCCAATCCAAAGTCATGAATTACATATATTTTTACTAAGATCCTTCAGAAAGCAGCTCTTTCAACCAGAGATGAGAGAGAGTCAAAATCCGAGAAGAGAGAAGAGAGGCAGCAAGTTGAGGTAAAGAGTGCAGGATGAGACAGTCCCAGCACAGGTCATGTGCAAGAGTTTTTGTGTTAATGGGTTGAAAGTCCTGCTTGAATTTCAAAGGGAGGATTTTCTGAAGGCACATACAACCCAGCCTCCCCGAGGCCCTCCATCTGCTTAATGACCCACAAAACTGATTAAGGAGAGATTCAACCTAGAAATAAGATTTTTCCGACAGTGAAAACAATCAATCAGTGGAACAGCTTTTGCCTTCGGAAGTTGTGTGTGCTTCATCATTGGAGGCTAGACAACCACTTGTCAAAAATGGGATAGGGTCTCCTGCTTGAGCAGGGAGTTGGACTAGATGACTTACAAGGGCCTTCCAACTTTGTTATTCTATTCTATTCTATTCTATTCGCACTTAACAACCTCAACCAGGGGTACTGGAAGTGTGCTCATTGAGTGAAGCAATCACGTGGGCATCTCGCTTAATGACTGCTTCACTCAACAACCAAGATTCTGATCCCAATTGGGATTGTAAGTTCAGGACCACCTGTAGTGCATACATGTAATAAAAGTTTTAACGAAAATCATTCAAACAACCGATTAAAAAATATAACTGAAATATAAAGGCATTATAGCCAATAATTTCTTAACCTAGCTCTGGCTGTACTTAAAAATCCAACTTATAGTTCCCAAAGGAGAATGAAGTCCTCAGTTCTCTTGTAGTTTATAATTTTTATTTGCATATACATTTCATAGTGAATGTCGTTTACATTTTTACACTTCTGGTTTTTTAATCTTTTTCAATGTCCGATACATATATATACAGTAATTTCTTTTATCTCATTTTAAAAAAATCATTACCTTCAAATACCGTTGGTTTTTCTTTCCCTCCCTCCCTTTCTTTATTTTCGTCCTTTTTTTTTCTTATTTTTCTTCCCTCCTACACCTCTTGTATCCTTACTCTTTCCTTTTCTTTTTTTCTCCTTCCTCTTTTTCTTTCTTCTTACTTTCTCTTTCCCTCATCTTTCCTCTTCTATTTCTTTCCTCCTCCTTTTCTTTCTTTCCCTATCTTCCTTCCCTCATCTTTCCTCTTCTATTTCTTTCCTCCTCCTTTTCTTTCTTTCCCTATCTT
>JANHFO010002942.1:136863-146947 GCA_032468095.1 Pareas carinatus | reverse complement strand
CATAAACATGGCTATGATTCTGTTTTCATATTCAATCTTTGAAGAGGATGAACTAAAGTTCAAGTGTTCTCACAGAATATGTATAAAGAACAAACAAGATAATAAATTTAGATTCCAAACAGTATTATAATAAAGGGGAGAACTGAAATTGTGCAGCCAATTTCCTTAATTTTAATGGCATCAGAACCATTGACAAGGAAGATATGAAAAGAAAATGAAATTTCAAGAATTAAAGTGGCAAATTAAAAATACAAATCAAAGTTGTATGTTGATAATTATACTTACAATTACTCATTCAAGAGATTCTTGAGAATTGATATATACAACATTACAATTCAGTATCATGATATTAAATTAATAAGAATAAGATTCAGATGATCTTATAGTATTTATCTGAAGTAAAAGCCAATATATTCTGAAAATATATTGTGGTCTACTTTCTCAAGTGCCTTACTGAACTCCAAGTATACTAAGTCCACATCATTTCCTTGGTCTCCTAATGTATCCCTTTATCAAAGAAGACAATAAGATTTGTTCAGCCTGTTTTTAACAACTCAAGCTGGCTTCTAGTAATCACACTGTTCATTTCTAGGTGCTCATAAATCTTCTGCTTGATTATCTTTTCCAGGATTTTATCAGAGATTAATGTCAACCTGATTGATCTGTAGTTACCCGGACTTCTTTTTTGCCCTTTATGAAAATTGGATCCATATCAGCTAATCACTGGAGAGAGATTAACCTTTATGGAATCTAAGACTTAATTCTTAATAAACAAAGATGAAATCTTCCAGACTTTCCTCAAAACAGTCACAATTACCCAGGGGTTTCAATATCTTCAGATAAATAGCACAATCCTAAAGAAATCACAAAAACAAAGCAGAATATTTCTTTATGTAGATATGTATGGCTGTCCCTCTGGCTAAAGCAATTCTGAGTGGTGAAGTTTAAGTTTAAAAATAAAAACCACGATATAAATAGTTAATAAAGCATACAACATATATTCGTAAAAAATGGCAGCTGAAAATAAGAAACCTAAAATTAATACTCAATCACTTTGACTTTGCTAACTTCCTGTCCTCCATGCAGGGACAAATAGCCTTATCTTCAGCACTTTCCAGAACAGGAGCTTCCAATTCCTGGGTCCATGGCTTGGTATCAATCTGCGGTCCATTGGAAACCAGGCTGCGCAAGCAGTGGGAAAGCACATGAGCACACAAAACTTCCTTTGTGCGACCAACAGGTGCATGCACAAAATCATACTCTCTCTCTCCCCTCACTGCTGTCACTGCCACTGCTGGTCCATGGAGCTGGAAAGGTTGGGAACCACTGTTCCAGAAGACCAGCAGGGTTGAGGTCAATCTGATTTCAGAGTGCAGACACCATGACTAAAAAGGTAAACTTTCTGGGTCCTGCAAGAAGGCGTTCTATAACTGATGGGACTTGAAACCTGCCCCATCCAGCTGGAGCTAATAAGGTGGACAGCACAGATACCAGGGCGAAATCCCTTGAGAGACATGAGGAAGAACTGCTATCAAGACAATGATCAGATAAAAGTACTTGAATCTAGGGCAGGAATGTAACATGAATAAACATCTCAACAAGCCCCTCTCTAGTTCACACAAAGATCAAGGAAGAGATAAAGTATACTCAGATTTGCATAATTCTTTTACTGTAGCTTTACAATAGTAGTATTGGTTCATATGGTTTCCTAGTCTCATTTACCTTGAGGAATTGATAAGACTCTAATAGAAATGTGACTGGATTTGAAAAACGAATAAACAGAATATCTCTTGTAGCTTTTTACAAATGGTTACTGAAATACAACTGAAAAATTAACCCGATTAAATAGCTACATGACTAAATGGGTGCAGGATCTAAATAAGATAACTGATATACAATGATAAAAAGATCAATGGAAGGCAAATATTCAGTGTATCATATTTAGGAAGAGGACTTTAGTGTTTCTCCAGTGCTGATTGCCAAAACAGGTAATTCATTTTTTTTTAAATGGTTGGATATGCAGTAAGTTGGATTGTTTCTTCATATTTGATGTAGCATACAAAAGTATCAGAAATTCTGGAAGAAAATTTATTGAAGAATGAAATAAACCTTAAAGATGAATTATCTTTTGTCTCAGCCGTTTTTTTCTGGTAGATGTCATCAAACCTTACATTCCTAAATTGGCTGTGTATATGATAATAGCTGCCAAGATACTTTATGTGTCTTATTGGAAATCACATTATCATTCTCTCTGAAGAAAAATGGCAAGATAAAATGCTTCAAATGATTTTTTTTCCAGAAATTTAAAGAAAAAATATGATGCATAATTTATTTCAACTTGGAAACCACTCATGGGTTGTAACTACCATTTAGAGACTCATTGCACCTGAAGTTTGTCTTTTTCTTAACATAAGTCTTGGTTAATACATTAGCTCCAGGGGAGGCCAATCTGCAGCTTTTAAGCTTTTTGAAGCCAAGTCTCTAGCACAATTATTATATGATGCACAGCTGAGACCACCTTCCAACCTTGTATCACTGAAATTTGTCCAATCTAAACTTCTAAAAGCAATTTTTCCAAATCTCCCACTGCGTTACTAATACAATATTACACATGGTGGCTGGAATTGGAAGAGTGGGTACCTGAATATGGCAGGTTATGTTCAATTATTGGCTGAGATTGACATTTCTTTCTCAGGGTTATTCCTCCTGGTGTTAGCAGATAGATTCCAAACCAGATGAAAGTGGGAAGTTCACAATAAGATTGTATTCCTATGGCTTTTACCTTGTTCTTTTTCTCTATTTGGGTTACAAGTAAATAACAATGACAATTAAGCAGGACCTGTTTCACATAATCTATCACACTGGTGCAGGCTGTACTTCATAGTTATATTAGTGCTTTATTTCTTCCTTATCCTATTAGTTATTACATTATATTCTGTGTAGTTTGTCAGAGGCTTATTCATAAATTAAATCTACAATCCTTAAATCTTTTTAGGTAATTTTACTGCTTTGTTTAGTGGCACTTATCTTAATCTTTCACTTTCATTTTTATATTATTCTAACTTACTAGTAATGTTTTCTATTCATTTGTAGGTAAAATTCCCTATATGTACCCTTTTTATTTTAATCCTACTTGCCTTTCATATAGATAGTTAAATTTGTCTCTTGAATTGCTTTCTAGTGGTTAATAATAATAATAATGATTTATGATGATAACATTATTATATTAGTTCTTGGCTGAAATTAAATAAATATAGAACTTTTAAACTCAAAGACATTTTGTTGCTTATTCTGACTTGGAATTATTATTAAGCTGACTATATTTGTTATCTATTGAATATTAATTTGATTTCAATAATGGTTTTGAGTACTTTTATATGCTGGAGTAGATAGCTAGTTTAATCATTGGTTTCTGTAACTCATCATATAAGGCATGTACTGTAATAATCAAATCAATTATTTTTGATTTCCCAATCTAGAGAATCACATACCATTCCAATTCAAGTGAAACAAAACTTGAATCTTCAATATTCAGAATTATCAAATAATAAGATACTCTATGCATGTGCAATGCCCAATAAGAACTTCTGCTTTTCCTTGCAAAGTAACTTTGTATATTGCATTCAAAATATTTTTTTTAATTCCCACGTCATCCCATGTGGTCAGTTAAATGACTCTCTGAATAATAGCCAAGGACTTCCAATAAAGGAAACTGAAACTTCCCCACTTTTATTCTGTTTTAAGAAATATGCTATGTTCAACACTAAAAGGCAGACACGTATAGTATTCCACAAGTTTTCTTCTGAGCTAAAAACATGATTAGCTTTTTAAATAGTCTGTTAGTTGGAGAAGTTTATGCATAGATATCAAAACCTCTGAATATTGAAGATAGTACTCAATCACAAGGAGCCACTTCTATATGCAGAAGAGATAGAATGAGAAAGTCAAAAAAATTACATTTTAAAAAATGCATTGAAAGGCTTTTATTTCAGGCTTATCATATGGAAAACAGCCAGTATCTTGACAGCCTTTAATATCAGATTACTAAAGATTTATCTAGAATTAGAAACATTAATAGAAATGAAGATACGCAATATCTTGTGACACAGAAGACAGAAAAATGGAATTACAGCCTCTCTCTGTCCCTCTCAACCGCCTTCCTCCACCCATGTAAAACTATCTTTTATGGAATCTTTAATCATCTGTGTTTTCTAATTTAGTAATTTTATGTATTTGATTTTTGTAAAGTTATATTTTTACATTCATGAAACTTTGAAGGAACAGCGGTTGAAACATGAAATGAAAATTTCTATCTGTCTGAGCCATTGGTTGTAATTTGGACAGACATAATTGTGTCCGAGGTAAATATACAGACAAGAAGAATATCAGTGCTACTAACAGTTTTTACACGATCATGAATAATAATGGAAGTTGAGTAATGGCTTGGAAAATCTGACAAGCAATTTTCATTGTTCAGGAAGTAAAAAAACAATAATCTCAGTGGTTCAACCCTGGAGAAACGAAATAGCCAAAAAAAAGACTAGAAAAAGGTGAGTTAATATGAAGAACAAGAATTAAAACAGTCAGACAGCAGGAAACAGAATGTCACAAACCAGTGATATTGTAAGATTATTTAGGACAGAGATCTAGAGCTCTTGTCTCCTGAAAAAACACAAGAGCCTTCAGACTTGGCAAGTCCACTTTATCACATATAAAAATAAATGCAGAAATAAACACTGACACCTCTAAAAGACCACTCCACAAAATCATTATAATCAAGATCCTGAAATGACCTAACTGCAGTAAACGAATAAACAGATAAAATATTAGTTAAATAAGGGATTAAAAGAGGGCATTAAACATTTGGTTGCTACAGTAAATGGCAATATATTAGGAAACTCTACTTTAAAAATCAGTAAGAGGAGAAAACAGTATGCCTTATTTAAGATAGGACAAGAAAATTGGAAGTACCGTATACAGTACTAAACTCTCATGTAAAAACCTTGAATTGGGCAAAATGGGGCATTATAGTGCAACAATTTCCAAACCAAGCTACGCACTTTAAGTTGGCTAACTTACAGAATGTGTCCAAATCCAGGATGACTGCTGAAAAAAATTAAACTTGAGGAAGCTGTGGCTGCTTGAATGGCATTGGCTGGTGCTATGCTGCTGGGTTGTTGCTGTAGTCATGTGATATTCATTTTCAATGTCCCATGATAGTTTCCCAGTCAGTCTTGCAATCCCTCACTCCTTCCCACTCAGCAGCAGCCACTTGCCTGACTCCTGGAAAAGGAAGGGAGGGGAAGGGAGGGTATTTCCAATGCTTCCTGTCAGATTCCTACAAGGAAACTCAATGAGGAAGCCAGCAGGAAGTTGGAAGTTGCTCTTGCTCCCCACTGATTTTTGGGGGGGGGCACCTCTTGATCATCCTGTTTTTCTGTTTAAGTAAAGAGATGTCTCTGAAATGATGACCCATTGGGGCACGGGCTGTCAAGTTTAATCTTCTAATGAATTTATAAACAACAAAATAGGTTTGAGGCAAAGTCCAGAGACAACAAATCAGGTAAATGTTTTCTTCACGTCAAGCTCAACTATTGGTAAATTTATATACAAAGTCATAACAGTATGAAAATGGTTACTGTTGGGTTATTCAAATACCAACCAGGCCAAATTTTCCTCATCTCCTGCTGTCAGGCATGAAAGATCATGTCCACATGTGATGGTCCAATTAATTTTGCCATTACTGCATATTGTCCAAGTTTCAATTCCCATTCTGAGCATTTCAGTTATGCATATCTTTTCTAATGTTGTGCTAAATTTATCCTTGCCACCGTATACTGTATATGTATCTTAATAAAGTGGTATGTTTTGTTAATATGTTTTGAAATTATGCTAAGAAGAATGTTGGTTTCATTTCAAATTTGATATCTAAATTTCACTGGAAATATCTTTATAGTACTTTCTTAACATTTTTACTACATAGAATAAAATGTTCCTTGCACCATATTATATTTCCAACATTTATTACTATATGTCTCTCCTGATTATTAGTAATGGAATTATATAGCAATTATAAAATATTGTATATGATTTCTCTAATATTATAATTTAAAACAAATTTTATACAATTGTTTCAGAATTGTTCCCACTATTGTGTTGTAACTGTTTATTTACACTTTTGCATCCATTTTATCATGCAATTTTTTTATTTGTTCTGTCCCACTATCATAATTGAATAACAATCTATATATGCATCCTAGAAAGTGTTCTGGTTCTCATAGGCATTTCAAACAATTTTAGAAACTCTCATGTTTGAGGTCTACTTTTATTCTTCCAGCGATTTGTAGATCATCAACCATAATATACCCTAACCCTAACCCTAACCCTACAAGATAGAATTCTTACCTGTTCAAAAATCTGCTTTATCTATTGGTTTAAAGAAAATAATATGTGTACTGTAGCAGCCTTTTTAAATTTCTTGTTTCTGTGACCAATATCAATTCTAAAAATTCTAAATGAATTGGTGAAGTGCATAATAAATATAATTCATATGATACTTGTATGAGCAATACTGATTAATCGATATATAGTATCTACTGGGATGTCTATGATATATTGTAAAACATGTATTTTGTTACGCTACTGATATGATAGCAGGCATAATAAAAAATGATTTATTAGAGAAAAATAAAGTAGAAAACAGAACAGTAAAACACTTTGAAGTATTGAATTTATCTTTTCTTAATAATTTCCTCATAAAGCTTTTCTCAAGGCCTTTCAACAACTATGAATACAGGAAGGCAAATCATAGTGTTTGAAACTCTTGAAGTATTTCTTGAAGCAAACAATTTACAGAGTAATGACCTGTAAATTATGCAAAGCAGCTTTTCAATGGATTCAATAGATTTTTTGAGTACTTTAAAAAGAAAGAACCTTTTCTAAGCATTTATATAACTTATGATGCATAAATAGAAGGACACTTTAATTGCCACAAAGACAATCTACGCTGCTTAATTTTACACCTAACCCTTAAGGGCATCCTTTCAAAACCATATTCAGGGGTTAATTAACATTGGCAAGACAGAAAACATAGTAAACATGCTGTTCTATATGTCCAAACATTAAGTTACAATTTAAAGATGGGAATATATATTTTAATAACACAAAATAATTCAAATGTATTTAATATTTTTATAATCAAACGATGGAGAGTGGAAAACAAATCTTTCTTCCTTAGCATTTCACTGAAAAACAAAATTTAGTTTACAACCAATTTGATCCGCCCGTGCTAAAAATGTAGTTTCTCATAAAATGATTCTTTCTTCTTGGTCTTGATTCATTATAGTGGTTTTCAATTCTTTCTCAAAGTCACAGGCTTATGTGGAGACATTGGGGAGGGGGAGAAATGCAACAAAAAGCATTTCTGGTGACATCTACAATTGTATTCAACCATCATAAAATTTATAAGTTTTAAGTTTCATGAAATGGCTGGTGGGAGGAAACGCTTTTAGAAGTACTTCCCAACCTATTAAGAAAGATTCCACCATCTGAAGACTGTCTCCACACCTCAAGGTGGAAGAAACTCATTAGAATTCGATGGTCTCCAACCTTGGTCCCTTTAAGGCTTGTGGGCTTCAACTCCTAGAATTCCTCAGCCAGCATGACTGGCTGAATAATTCTGGGAGTTGAAGTCCACAAGTCTTAAAGGGACCAAGGTTGGAGACTTCTGCATTAGAATACTTGGATTACTTTGGAGATAGTTCCCCTTCAAGTCCTATCAAACTCACAGAGTTGTTATGAAGAAAATGAAAGAGGGACCTCTGTATATATTATCTTGAGGTACAGTAGGGCAAATAAATAAAATTGAAACTTTGTGTTTCTGATGAGAGATAGGAAAATACAAAAACATAAAGCGAAAAAAAGGCTGAAATCATGAAATAAGCTGGGCAGAAATTCCAACACCATGGGGAACATGTTATAATCAAGAACTATTGCTTCAGTAAGATGAAAGGTCCATTAAAACAATTTATTATTATTTTTTTTTGATAATCCAATAAAACTTTTTCTAATAAAACAATTTATTTTTTAAAGATTAATAAATTACCTTTAAATATAATGATCAAATCAACTTGCCTGATATCTCCTTTCAAACTGCAGCCAACTCTGCTTCTGCTAACATATCTTGTACCTTTATCTTCTCTTGTTTTCTTTGAAAATCTTGGAGAAGAACAAGCTCTCAATGCAAACAAATATTCTTCTAGGAAGACTTACAGCTATGTTGGTTGTTCTGTGGTGTTTCTGATGGCATCACATAAATTCTGCCACCTGATCAAGGTGAAGGAATGCTTCACTGGGAAAATCAGGCTTTTGGTTTTGCAGGGAGACATGAGCATCCATTGTGTCTGGGTCACTTTGAAATAAATTGATTTGATAATTCAGTTTTACACTAGTATAGAAAATCAATCCAATTTGATCAACTCAAATCCAAAGAGTCATAATCTTAACTCTTGCAACAAAATGTACAGAATTTAAATATACTTATTAGTGTTGTGCAGTTTTCAATGATTTCATGTAATAACATTTAGGGCTAATTATATAAAAGTATACAGTAATGAGAACTGAACGTAGTGGAAATAAATGGCTAAACCGTATCTCCAGTTGCAATTCTTTCTCCTCTAGACATTACACTTTACAGGGGTTTAAAATAGCAATTTACCTTTGTTAACTTCCACAAAGCAGCATAATTCATACAATACTCTCTTTCTTCTAACACAGAAGGAAACCTAGGAACAGTCAACACCTAATTTACAAGATTCACTTGGCTTTTAAAAGAGTTCCATTTATTTCTCCTCAGTTTGATTCAGCCTCCCACAAACTTGCATTGCAGAAAGAGGGACACTGTGACATAACGTAGAACTTTTGCCCCCCAAGTTCTTTCATAAGTCTTTAATTTTCAGTATTTCACACAGTAGTCTTTTGTTCTTTTCTTATCCCTGTATCCCTAAATTCTTATGTAATATTGGAGGGGAGGAGGGAAGAGAAAGATTACCAACCTTCTTGTCTGTTAAAAATATTCAGTAAATTTGGCATGGTAAAATTAGTGTCACTGATTAGCAACTTATGCCTATGCATGACTATACAGAAGTAAAAGCCATTAGCTTTATGAGATTATTTCCAAGCAAACATGCACAGAAATGTAGTCCTTTGCAGCCTTATTCCATAACCAAACTCATCCTCATCATCACTAGCACCACCATCATCATTCTATCCCTCATCATCATCATCTTCATCTTTTTTCCTCAGAAAGAATGAAAGGACAAATGTCAATGCACCAGTGATACTTTTAACCTTGAGCAGAACAGAACCCTGTCAGCAGCCAACTATTTGCAATACTGTATCCTGGAAGACACTTCGGCGACTGTCTTTCTAACCCCCGGCAGCATCCTTCTACGGGATCAAAAAGAGGAACCCAAATCAGCATCTTCAGTAGCGTCTCTGCCATCGAAGGCTGCCTTCACATGACATGCCTAACCTGGGTCCTTAATTAACCGATTTTCTGATTCAAGAAGCGCAATGAAACATGAAGTGAGTCCAGGTTTTGTATAATAAACGCCATCAAAGAAAATAACCAAAGCTACCCTAACCAGACTTGGAATGTTTTTATCTGTTGAAGTGGTGCGAAATCCTTTGCAAGGGAAGGGTGGCCATGGGAAGCTTTTCCGTGAATGCACGGGATATGCCCTTCACGTTCAGCACACGGGCATTTGCCCTTGTTAGGGCTTACGCGTGGACAGGCCAGGACACTCTTCCACAGAGACGGGGGAGGTCCGGCTGGGTGTCCCTAGCAGATTCCTCCCCAGCCGGGGCCCGCTGCGGGCGGTGGCACAAAAGAGTCGCGCGCCCGAATCGGGGGCGGGCGGCGGCAAGGACGGCGGTCGGGCGAGGCGTCGCATCCAGGAGCTCAAGCCCCACTTGGGGACGGGCGCCCAAGCGGTGCGGAGACGCCGCCGGGAAGATCACAGCCGCGGGGCGAACCACAAGCCCTACGCGATCTACGGGGTGAGGGGAGGGGGGTGTGGAGGGC
>JANHFO010002942.1:71421-82498 GCA_032468095.1 Pareas carinatus | reverse complement strand
TGAAAGGCCATAGAAGAAACATTGCAGTTGAGAAATTATGACTCTTTGTAATATTAGTATGAGAATTTCTAAAATAGTAATTCCAATTATTGATATTGCAATACTGTTCGCAATACTTACATTAATATTGAATGCAATGAAATAAGGAAGAAGTGTAGACACTATAACATGAAGGAATTGGGTAAAAATAAATGAACGTTAAATGAGAATGGGAACTAAATGCAAAAAACAAGCCAATAAAAAACAAGTACTGTGAATTTGGTTTGGTGATTTATAGGAAATAAATGAAGAATTTACAATCAATAAAATAGCGAAAGGAAGAATGTATGGGTCAAAGATGAAGAGACAACTGAGTTTCCTTTGTATCAATAGGCCACAGAAAAAATTTCCTAAGGGCAATTTGTCAGTAATATGATAGGAAAAGACATTCCTTAATATTTGTGAAATAAGATTAACTAATATTGGTGAAATAAGACTAATTTTGGGACTGGCACTTTCCACTTATTTAAACTTTGTTAAAGTACAAATAAACAAGCTGAGAAATAATCTTAGCAAAATGTTGCAGGCTGTAGGAATAAAATTTTAAATGGAAAAATATCCAATGAGAAGTTATGTTGAGCAACACCAAGCCAGTAAGAGAAATGTGTGTGCTAAGATAAAGAGACATCCAGCTGCACCTAAAGATATTTATTGATATCTACTATTTATGCATCCTACAATATACAATACATTACTAGTTTTTTTGATAATTTATTCCAAATAATATTTAGGCAAAAAAAGTCAATGATGTCAATGCTTTCTCATTTCCACTTGGGAGACTGACAAAATTACATCATCTACCAAGTTGAAAGTACACAATTTCTTAACACTATAGGATAATGAACAGAAAATGTGAAAGCTTTAATTATTAATAAGTAAATTAAACGGGAAGAGGGCTAAAATACATCTTTGCCTTACTCTTCTCTAAGAAGTAATAGTTCTATGAGTAACATCTGACTCTCTACATGGTGTTAAAATAAAGAGTCTGAATAAGAAAAAACAGTATTTTATTCACGGTGTTTCCAAACTGATTTGAAATCCATGAAAGCAACGTGTTGGTAGTGAAATATAATTTTTGGCTAAATGGTGCAGGCTCAAACAACAGTCCAACATTGAACAGTCTACTCTGAATCCCATCTAGACCTCAGCAAGAATATTTTCACTTGGACTCAATCCAATAATGTTAAATAAATGTTTGCATATAGCGTTCTTATTTTATTAAGCAGGGACGACAATGGCCTGATTCTACTCAGATAGGAAACATGCTGTATTAACATAAATGATATTAAATAATAAATATCTAATGTTTATTAAGTAACATTCTCAACAGTTCTCATTGTAGTTATAATTGCCAAATAGAGGAAACCTTAAACAATTAAATATTTTAATTTAATTTAATTATTAAAATTTCAAGATAGTGGTTTCAGCAAAAATCAAGTATTTTTATAGTATAATTGATAGCAAAAATATGAGTTAATAAGTACCTTGACACAGCATGATTTTTCAGTACATCCTTCAGAAGTTCAGCATCCGCAAAATAAATTATTCTAAGAATTGCTCTAAGGCACTTGTGTCTAACAGCAGGTCCGGCTGAAGAACTATACACTTCATAGAGAACACCAAACAAGGTTTTAATAAAAGATTTAGCTAGTTCTGGGTCTTCTTTCATTAGCTGTGCTCGAGCATCATCCTTCTTTGATTCTGGATGTCCGCCTATAGAAGGATAGATAGATGGTCAATTATATTGCGCTAAATGTACACATATCCTTCAGCAGAAGGGCGGTATATAAGTCTAAACAAACAAACAAACAAACAAACATAGGTTTCATTTTGATTCCTTTCCATTTATATATTATAGCATTCTTTTAGAAAACATTTGATACTTCTATGTTTCCAAAAATATCATAAATTTCCCAGTAACTGACTAAATTTCAAACTAAGCACTAGGAAATAACCTCTTTCTTAAAGTTTTGCTGAATATTTATTCATTTTTGCTCTTGTCTTTATTACTTTATAAGTAACTTAAGGCAGTAAACATACATAATACTCTTTCCTCCTATTTTCCCCACAATAATTATCCTGTGAGGTGGGTTGACTGAGCAAGAGTGACTGACCTAAAGTCACTCAGTCAGCTGGCAATGCTACAACTCACAGTCTTCTGGTTTCTAGACCAACATCTTAACTACTATATCAAACTAGCTCTCAATGTTTTAGAAAAGAATATGGACCATGAAAAATGAAGGACATCTAAAATAAAAATAAAACAGTAAAATACAAGTAATATTCAAGTAAGTAAACATGGGATCTAAAATATCATGGAAGTTAAGAGTTTTGCAATATATTCTTAATTACTCACAAAGTTAAAAGAAATATCACTTTTGTAGTCTGCAGCCAAACACTGGCAACGTCCCTAATCTTTTTCATTCCACGCTGGAAGAAATATTCTCCCTTTCGATTTGATGCATAGCACTCCAATAACAGCAATGAATCAGATCCAACAGAATAACACAAATCTCACTATAACTTAATACTTATCAGATTTGCATCATGCTAGAAAAAGCTACCTGTATAAAGCCATGCTACGATATGTAATTTATAAACCCAAAGAATAGGATATAGAGCAATGATATTAAAAAAAGCAGATTCCAGTTGAATGTTAGGGGGAAAGTTCTAACTATTCAGAGCAGTATAAAAGTAGGTGCAATCCTTGACGAAGTTGGTAAGCTTCCTCTCTGGGCATATTTTAATTTGGAGTTCTGCAGTCAGACGAGGTAAATTTAATGACTTAAGACACCTAAAACATGATTCTAGAAGAAGCAGAATATGTGGCCAAATCTGCTCAATGAAACCACTGACATATATACAGTTCAGTAATTTACTAGTATGCATTCTACAAGACATTTGTAATCCATATGCTTTTTGGATTATAAAACTGGTGGATTTACTCCAGGTAGATTAACAGCTTGAGTCAACAACAGGGATACATCATTGCCCAACTGCATCTCCTTTGGAGCAAGAGACTCTGGCAAAAGTCACTCCTACTCTCATTTCTGGCAGACTAAGCTATTGCAATGTGTTCTACCTGAAGCTACCTTTAAATATAAAGCAATATAAGCATTTTGTAGGCAGTGCACTGGCTTCTTCCAACATTTCTGAGTACAATTATCGCCCTATGTTATAAGGACACAGAATACCTACAAGATTATCTCCTCCAAGGTGACTCTTTGCCATACTCGAGAAAGGATGCACTCAATTTCCTCAATTTGGAAAGTAAAAAGGGCAGAGCCTATAAACAATATTTCTCTATCAATATTATCTCTCCCTCAAAAAATGTGTCTAGCTTCTACTTCAGTCTATTTTTGGAAAGCAATTCAATGGAAAGTAGTTTTTTTAAAAAACAAAAATTGGACAATAGCATCAGTACCAGGCCTCTTAACTGGTCTGACGTAGGCTAGTTAAAATTGTATTGTTGTTTTTCAGTTTTTATAATTGTTGTTACTATTTCATTTTAACCATCTAAAGATATGGAATTGTGTTTGCATAGAAAACTAGAAATAAATAAATGTATTAAAAAAAAGTTGTAAGATTATGCAGGAAGCACTCCAGTGACAAAAAGGAAACAGTACTTACTAGTACTGGTATTGGCTAGAGGATTAGGTTTTCTCTGAATGGCACGTGCTGTTCCAGTATCCTCATTGATCTGCTGCATAGAATTAAAGTCAATTGTATAAACACGCCCCAGGGTAGACAAACTTATTTCATCTTCACCAACCTGATGAGCTGCCTGAGAACAAATAAATAAGTTTAAATACAAGTACAAACTACTTTAGGATAACTTCCTCTTCTTCCTATCCAGCAACACATTTTTTTCTGTTTAACTATCTTGATTTTGTTTAATCTATCCTGTGATCCTACTGAAGGACAGTAGATACATCTTTTCAATAGCAATACATACAATATTAGGAAGAAACATATTTTAATTGTTCAGATAAACCAGACAAATGATTCAGCAATTTATGAATACTGAATTCATAAAGTATCACATCTTGCCTACTAGTTTTAATTTCATCTACCTGCAATTCATAACTGAAATTTGATTAGAAGTTGTCACATTTATGCCAGAGGCTGATAAGTGATGCCCAACCTCCTATAGAAAATGCAGATGTTTATATGCTGGTGTTACTACCTCAATTATCCTGCTATCAATTCTGTTATAGGGATGCCAGAGACCCCTGTCATCTCGCCACTGCCATATTGCACCATCTGTGTTTTGCGCATTTCCTTTCTTTAGCATAGTGTCAACAGCAAAAATTCCTTCTTTAGGTAAGCATGGCATCAATTCACTAAAAAGAACAAGCCAACATTTTAACAGTAAATGTGTGTTTTACTAACAGCATTATGAAATATGATCCTAGACAAAAACTGAAAATTCAGAAAAAACCTACCAGATAAGTGAAGTAAGTTCATACAGTTCTTGAGGACTTCTTGGAACCAGATCAATTTGTTCCTGACAACTCCCATTTGAGGCTCCACAAAGAAGAAAGTGAAGAGTTTCTGCAATATCTTTAATAAAAACCACACAATTGGAACATTAGTTTCTGCTATAACATGAAAGCAACATGTTGCGTTGAAAACATATATTAGATAAATTTACATGATGTTAACTTTATCAGATGTGTGGAAAAAAGATTATACACGCTAGTTTTACATTTACGGTAGGTTTTTTGTGATTTATGCAAACCCAGATTATTTGTTGGTGATTCCATGAATTTGTTTGAAAACTGCTCATGAATCTGCTGGAATCAATAGCTCATAAATTACTGTGTTTGATAAAATAAACAAATGCAATGACAAAACATCTCAAAAATGGAATAAATTGAATATGCTATACAAATCCATTTTTAGCTACGTGAATTAGGTGCCCAGACACAACAATTGAAAAAAAGCCAAACCACAATGTTGATTTCTTCACATGCCCTTGAAGGCAGAAAGATATGACACACTGCAAGACAGGAATTATTTTCTTTCACTCTAAGTCTGTTTGAGCAAGTGCCATATCATACAACAACTGAAAGATTATTGTGACCTTCTCAGGATGTTTGCAATCATTACATATTTTTTAGAATGAGGTTCTTCTGTACAAAGTACATATGTGTTTTTCTCAGGAGTGTCAACATTTACAGAATGGAAGAAAAAGGAAGAGGAAGGAGGCATTTATATAAAAGCAATTATGTCAACAGCTACTATAAACTACAGTCCATTCTACACTCCATCAATTTTTTTAAAAAATAAATCTAGTTGTTTTGCAAAATAGAGCTTAATGCAGTGAAAGCTGTTGAATTTTAAATATGTCAAACCTGCACCTGCATTAGAACAATGTTTTTCCCCATTACATTTTCTATAGTTAATACACATAGACATCCAGTGCCAGTTCATACTTTAAAAGTTCGTAATTCTTTTCATGATCTAATTCAGTCAAATATTAGGCTGGGATTTGACAAAGAAATTGCTTTCATGGTCTGTCAGATGTCACTTAGAGATAATAAAGGTCCTGGTGGTCCTCTTTTAACACCTCAAATGATTTGTTGTGGTAGGTATTCTGCACACTTAGTATTAGGGTCCTGCTTTTTCTTTTAGTTCCCTCAATCCTCTGACACCTGATTCATAATTAATTTTGTGGCCCAATTCAAACAAATAGTTTGTACTTTGAACACCTTCGTTATTTGGTATGACACTGACATGTATTGCTACAGACCTTTGGAGTTTTTTCTAAGTTACCCACTTAACAAAACGTGGTACAATATTTGTGAGTGCTTGATGCTCTCTGAGCTTTGTTATTTTCTTGCAGAGGTTTCATTATCTGGCTAGATAACAGCTTCACTGCTGGAAGGGAATGGAGTTTACTCTCTGTTTATATTCAGTAATTTGGCCTCTTGATGGGAGTGTGTTTTTTTTTCTTGGTAGTTCCTTGATTAGACTACTGCTTACTGATTGTTTGTTTGAGTTGGTAGTTTCTTTATTAGGGTCTTGTTTACGGCGTGTTTGTCTTGTGCTGCTCCTGGTATTAATCCTTACTTATCTGCGTGCTGGTTAATGGCAAGAAGTGTTCTGGTCATTTTGTTTGTTTTTTAGTTTTTTTATATTGTCTGTTTTGAATGGTATATAAATATGGTTTATCTCTATGTCCCTGCTGATTTGTCTGAATGCCAAGCTTCCAGGAATTGCCTAGTGTTTTTGGATTTAACTTGGTCAAGAATCTTCACAGGTTCCCAGTTGAAACTATGACTTAGTCTATCCAGATGTTTTGAAATTTTGGAGTTTTCATTGTGTATTCTGTCTGTCCTACATAGTGATTGTTTTATTCTTACACTTATATTGTACATGACTTCTGTGTTTTTCCACTATAGTGGGTTGAATGGTAAGGCACTTTCTGATAAGGTTGTGGGAGTAGATGCCGTATAAGTGGTGTGTTTCCTTCTTCTGGCATTCTCGGTTGCTGCAGCATGTGTCTGCTCATTTATATAATGTTCTTGCATAGCTTCTCCAATGGGAAGTAAAGTTGTTACTTTGCAATGGAGCACTTAGTGTGGGTGGTTTTTCAATATACTTGTGGTTCTAATTTGCCACCATTTTCTCTGCTGATAAGGATATCCAGGAAGAGTGCTGGTAGTCTTCGACTTATGACCATTAGTTTAACAATGATCTGGAATTATGGCATTCTATGAAGAACTTCCAGCCATCGCAAAGCATTGTGGTCACATGATTGAAACATGGATATTGGCAACCTGTTTGCCCTTACAACGGCTAGCCAAGCGCTCTCCGATCATGTGATTCCCCATCTGCAATCTTCTCTGACAGCTTCCCCAGAGTCGATGGGGAAACCGTCAGGGAAGGTTACAATCTCTTGCCACCTGCTGAGGACTCACAATTGTCTCTGAGAGCTGGCTAAAAAGTGAGATGAACTTCCTTGGCATGCAGCATTTTTAGCCAGTTCCCAGAAATGAGAGGGAGTCAAAATTCAAGCAGAAAGGCATCATGGTAAGGTAAAGAATGTGAAGTACAGAGTAGGCCCTTGGAGGCCTGACAAAGGCCATGCTTATCTCTTCACTCAGGGACTGAAAATCCTCGTCGGATTTTGGCAGGGAGAATTTTCAGCTCCTGAGTGAAACCTCCAGGATCCTCCACACAACTTGCCATGCACCTAATAATCACAACCAGAGTCCCGGGATTGTAGTGGTTGAGAGAAGTAGTCATGTGGGCATCTTGTATAATGACTGCTTTACTTACTGACCAAGTTATGGTTTTAAGTTGAAGACTACCTGTACTGTGGTGTTTCTTTCTTCTTCCCTTGTGGATTTTATTCTTTTAAAGATGGTGTTAATTTTTTCATGTATCTTCTGTTAATGCTGTTTCATGTGTTCTTTTGTGTTTCTGTGTGTGTCTCAGCCATTAAATTACATTGCCAGAGGTGTTCACATAGCACCCAGTATGATGACATTTCAGTGCCAAAGTTTTTTTGAATATTTGTCATTTCATTTTATCTGTCTTTCATCTAAGCTGTTTTTATTCTATTGTTTTCAGCTTTAACAGTTAAGTTACTATCTTTCTATACCACTGGAACTGTCTCACTATGTAGTTGCCTACAAGATTCTATTCCCAGCTAATGTCAATAAACTTTTCCTCAAGAAATGTACTGGAATTCCCTTGTCAGCTTCTTAAAAACAATTTTTATTTCTACCCTATCCATCATCCTTTCCCCAACTTGGCACTTACTGTTTCACTGGACTTCACCTATAAAAACTACCAGCTGGTGAAAAAAAATAACTGATACAAGAACTTACTTTGTTTCATAAGCTGAACTGCTAGCATAGGACAGTTGGAACACATTAGGGAAAACATGCGCACCACCATGATGAACATCCCTGAGCTCAAAATTGGAGGAGTCACTACTAGGAGCTGTTGAATATTTGTAAGCAAATCCTTAGAAGCAACCTGCTGCAACAGATTCTTTGAGAAAAGAAAGATTAAAGTATTAATACTCCATATAATCAAATCTTTTTAATATTATGCTAAAGAAGAAGAAAAAGAAATGGTACCTCTTCGTGTTGGAAGTTATCCACCAAACGTGCAAAACAAAGGCAAGTGCTTTCTACTGACTTTTTATCCTATATGGTTTGAATACAAATATTATGCTTTAATATGCAAATATAGAATGTCAGGCATATCAAGAATTTAAATCCTGAAAAAAAATCATTAAGAACTTAAAAAATAGTAACCAAGAATAGAGTCCAAAGAACTGAAACAACTGCTTTTTTATTTTGGCTGTAAAGCTAGATTGATATCAAGTATTTTCTCCCATAATGGATCCCACTATCCTTTAGAATTACAAGAAATTCTCCACAAAGCTTGCTTCTAAAGCCTTAAGTCATACAACAGTTCAAAGGATTTTCCAACCTGATGGGTTAGCCTTTGGGTAAGTAGTGGAAGGGAATCTGCAACAAAGTGAAACTCATCAGGAGTGATGCTCTGGCAGCAATTGGCAGCAATAGCTAATGCATTCCTCTGAGCATTTATGCTGAAAAACTCCAGGTACAGCAAACAGTCTGCTAAGCCTCCCTATAAAAACAAAAGTTTAAAAAAATGTTTGAGTCAAAAGAGACTTCATCAGAGAGAAGTGGAGGGGAGGGAGAGGTGGGAGGGAGAGAGTTCTGGGAATCTTTATTTGCTTGAAGAGAAAACTATGGTAATTATCAATATAAAAATACCTTTTTTAAAAATTGAAAACAATACTTACTGCCTGCAAAATAGCTTTACTATGTCTGCGTGATAACATCTCCAAGGCAGTCAATGCTTGCTCTGCCACATCAATACACTGAATAACTTGAAGCTAGAACAAATGAAAATTATTTAAGTCACATGCAATGAATTGAGAAAACTGTCTAAAATAGCAAACAGGTCAATTAATCATTGGGATTAAAATAGAAACAAAAATAAAGTACTTTGCAGAAAGGATACAAGAAATAAACAATGCTCATATAACTGCCACATGTAGGAAGATTACTAGGCAAAAAACTAAATTTTACAATTTACCAGATCAATATTAGACTCATTCACATTTCTATATTTAAACTATATTTGCACTAGTTCTATATTTTATAGTGCTCCTGCTCTGTCCTTACGGTATCTGGCATTAAGGTTTCAATGATGCTAGACATGCAAGAATATATAAGAATATCCAGCTATAAATATAAATTATAAAATTATTTGCTTCTCAAAAGAACCTATAGGAAAATCTGAATTCCTATACCACAAACAGGCTAGTCTTAAGTACAGCCAATGAACAATGACTTTGAGAACATTAATTGACAATGTCTTTTATTGCAATTCTTGATTGATCAGTTTTACCTTCTCCAAAAAAACAGGAATTGCATCCACCACAACTGCAGATGATCTGGGAAGTGCTTCCATCATGTAAGTTAAGGCTCGACAAGCATGATTCATCTGTGAAAGCAATCAAATGCAAAAGCAGTTCTGCCAGATCACATCAAAAGGTTGCTTATTTTGACACAACATTTTCTTTTATACCGTGTTTCCCCGAAAATAAGACACTGTCTTATATTAATTTTTGCACCCAAAGATGCGCTAGGTCTTATTTTCAGGGGATGTCTTATTTTTCCACCGAGGCCACCCAGAACCGGATGTCCGAGGCCTTATTATTGGGGAGTACTTATTTTCAGGGGATGCCTTATATTCGACTGAGAGGCAAATCTGTAAGTAGGTCTTATTTTTGGAGGATGTCTTTCTTTTGGGGAAACAGGGTATTTTGTACAAGAACCTGGATCTAAAGGCGCTCTCTTATTCACAGTTAGAATCCAAAGAATGGGCAGGGAATTTTTGTACTGTCACCATCCCTGTTGCACCTACCCCTTCTCCCTTCCCCAATATCTGCTTTGGAGAATTGAGTTGAAAAAAGTTACAAACTAGTATGAAAGGTTGTGAAAAGGGCTCTGAAGAAATGGGAAAGAGTAAAAGTAAAACATTATTTCTTTATTTTTGTTGTTATTTTTCTTAATGGAACTCTGCATGAGGTCCAAACTTGTCAATTCACAGATTTCTTCAAGAAATTAATGGTGCTCTTGGGCAAAACCCATTAAATGAGCGTGTGGTTGACATGGCATTTAATTCTCTCCCAGAGAGAAGTATGAATTAAGATTAAGTATAAATTAACTCTGACCTGTATGTCAAATTACTTTAACATGAGCACCTATTAGCTGTGTGAAGTTCGACTCCTGGAATCCCAAGAACAATCTGGGAGCTGAACTAGCACAGTACATGATATTCCAGGATGGCTGAAACTTAAGCCAAAGTTATAACAACAGAAGAATGACCATCTACTGATCCGCGATATGGGAGAAGTCCCAGGAAAAAGTACCTGGCTCTCAGTAAAATGCATTGCTGCTGCTTCTTTAAAAAGAAAAAGAAAATAATAATAATCTGCATTAAAAATATTATTAACCTGGAAGAGATGAAAGAAATGTTTATTACTTAAATTGTTTCTCAACTCCCTAAAAAGTTCGGAGTCTTTCATCCCTTTTTCAATACTAGCAATGAAAGCTGTCCAATTTAAAGTCACACATCTCTTTCCAATCACAACAAAGAAGGCATATTTAATATGCATTATGCTCAGCTTCTGAAAGGTTATGTACGGTCTTCACTATTAAATGTCAGCCTTCGCATAGGCAACAGCCTGTCCACTCCAGACTAAATGCTTGAGATTTGGAAGTCTGGGGGAGAACTCTGAACATTATAAAGAAAAAAACCAGAATGGATTAATTCCTATTTTTCAATTTGTAATAGTATTATATTCCCTGCTAATCATTTTCTAGGCCTTTCACAACAAAAATCTTGGTGGTGGTTGTTTGCATTCTCAAAAGGCAATGTCTGGTAGTTGTATGTGGGTTTCTCTGGTAGTTGTATGTGGGTTTCTTTCATGCCCTGTGCTATATACAGTAGGGCAAAAAAGTGTCTAGTCAGCCAC
>JANHFO010002942.1:60783-71294 GCA_032468095.1 Pareas carinatus | reverse complement strand
ATTCCTGTTTTCCCCCTCTAAAAACGTGGTGCGTCTAATGGTCAGGTGCGTCCTATAGAGCGAAAAATACGGTATATTAGAAGTAGCATTCTTGATACATTGAATCACTCTGGTGAAATGAATTCAATCTTTTCATGCATTTTTTTAGACACACTATCAAAACTAGAATGGAAATTTGTGTAACCAATAATAAATTTATCTGAAAGAGGTGATCAAGAATACATCTATATTATACCATCTAAAAGATCAGGTTTAACTAAATGCTAACTTGACTAAATGTTAACTTGAGGTACAGAGATACAGATGTATGTTTGTTTTTTTGTTTAACAAACCTATATAGCCACTTCCTACCAGAAGTAACTGGGGGGGGATCAAAATAAAAACACAGTATATTAAAAAGCGAATTACAATGAGAAACCAATAAAACTCACATTCATTCATCACCACCCTATGCCAGCTTCATCAACATCCTAGATGTTGGAGGGGGAAAGAAGAAGAGCCAGCCTTTACTTCTTTCTTGAAAGTCAATAGAGTGGGATCCATGAATATCTCCAACTGTTCCATTAGGCAGGGGGCATCACAATTTTTTATAAGAATTAAGGGCTTGATTTATAATTCTACAAAATGAAGACTTACTGCTGTAAAATATGCAAATTATTCTACTTACTAGCTCCACTTCCAATTGTTCGGTGGAATAGTTGAGACATTCGAGGACCAAGAGGACCAAACAGATGTGGAGGGAGTCCTCTAGCTTCTAACAGAGCTAGAAATAGAAAAATGTAAATCTGCATTAAACTTTTTGTATTATATTACAAGCTTTGATTTGAATAATATAAATTTGTTTTGTAGCATTTAGATGATTGAAACTTCTGCTGCATTTTTATTTTACAAAATTAGTTATTATTAACCCAGTTGTATATTTTACTTTTGTAGAATCCTAGACATAAAGCAATTTTTTTCTTGAATGCCACTAACACTGTAATTTATCACTAAGCAATTCTAATAGTAAGATATCTTTGCTTCTGCCCAAATTTTAAATTGTTGTAAAATTTTGAAATAGTCATGGTTAGATACATCCTTTATCTTTACCTATCTAAGTCAAAATCGAGGAAACCTGCTCTTCTTCTATATAACAAATTTTGAATGGAAAATTTACATCCCTACAAATGATAATGTATTTTGATTTCCAACAGCTTCAATAGGCATGGCAATGGTCAAGAATGTTAACAGCAGGAGTACAAACAAAACCTAGAGGTCACAGGTTACCCCAACACTTGCGTACTTTGGTTAGGCGAACTGAGAACATCTTTGAGAATAAAAGGGGACTGAATTCCAAAGAAAATATATATCTATATATCTACATAGATTGCCGGATTCCCTCTAGTAATAAATGTCTTTGAATACTAAGGAGAGAAAACCGGTCGTTACGTAAGTCAATCATTTTCTAAAAATCAGATTCCCTAGAATAAAATGGATTTTACAACTGTAAAATATGTACTTCTTTAAATTGTAATAATAATTCCAATGTATTCATTTATTCCAAAGATGACTGATATACAACTAGTTTCAGCAGACCTTTAATTACTTGGCCAAATGACCAATCATTTTGTTCAAGTTATGAAAGAAATTGAAATGAAACATCAGTAAAGGGTTCTAAGAAGGGCTCCAACTGTTTAAAAGAAATCTAGAGAGTTGTAATCTTAAAGTTGTTATTTATATAATGTAAGCTTAGTATGTACCTTGTAATCTTCCCATCTCAGAATCATCTGATTCACTTTCACCAGAGGTGGTCATGCCCACAGCCCCAGCAACAGAACTAGAAGCTAATGAAGAACACAAAATAAATGGCATTAATAAATCATGCAGCTTACATACTTACAAACTCAAAAATCTTCCTTCCAAGTTGTCAAAGAAAACCTTTAATGACCCCAGTAGGAATTCGAATGGGCATACAAAACAGCAGGTTTATTTTTAGTTTTGACTTACACAGTATGGAAAGACTGCACTTGAACAGCCGGTTTTGCTTTCAACCACGCATGTGATTGAAACGTTCTGAATTTTTACTCATTTATCTGATTTTTATTTGAAATAAGGAAAAATACTTAAACAGAAATGTGATAAGTCTATAAAATATAATCAGGGTCAAGTGTTCATCACAATACTTGATAGATCTGAAATTATAGTATACAGATCTGAAATGTATTCCAAAATGTATTGGTATAACATCTTCACACATATCAACTTTTCTGAAGGAAGCACTAACAATGCAGTGTTTGTGTGTTGTGTGGTGTGCGTATACACTTTCACACACTCAGAATGGAGTTCTATCGATTGCAATGGGGTTTCCTTTATTAATAAATATGTGTAAAATTGCAGTTTAACCAAAATTAGAAAACAATAATGTTAATTGTTACTCTTTTTCAGTCATAAAATAAACAAGAAAATAACCCTATCGATCATCACACAGCAATTTAATTTCTTTAAACACATTTAACAATTTTACTAGGATCACTATAGGAAAAAACAGTTTCTTTTAAACTGTAGTAAAGACACTAGAAACCAGTCGAACCTTTTTTTTGAGATATTTTCTCATTCTTAAATATTATATTCACTTAACAAGCAATAGCAATTCTCATTCCAAATTAATTAATAGTGATAAGGGCTTTCCCTTAATTTCAATTATAAAACTTTGAACAATTGTATGTTATGAGAAAGAGAATTCGTAAAAGATCAGATCTAATGTGAAAGAGGCCGATTCCTCTTTTAACTCTGTCCCCATGTTCTGCCACTACAAGTGTTAGTCTAAGAGGACCTCCAGATTACCAAAGCACTTTGCATGGGGTAAGAATGACACTGTCCAGAGCTAAAGATGGAGTATCGCTGGAAACAAGAGGGCTTGGCTTCCCTACCCTCACAGCCTCCATACATTCTCAACATCTTCTGTTCAGTCCAGAATTAAGACACAAATCAGGTGATACCTGAATCTATCCTAGTAAAGATCACCCTGAGCAGCTTCATTTAGGTTTTAAATAGGAAGAGGGAAAGTATCATATTTTATGGCTTTCCACAGTAGAAGGCCTTAAGTCTTGTCCTCTCACTCTTACCACTGATTTGAATCACTACTTAGAAAGAAGAACCACAATACATTATCAAATCTCACAGATGGTTTAGAAGGATACCATAATTAATTACATTGAAAGCCACAGATAAATCAATCAGAACCATTACTCCTATTCCACTCCTACTGCAAGTTGTTCATGATAGACCAATGTGAATTCATTTCTCTCTGTACCTGGGCCTAAACCTTGACTGAAAATAATCATCTGTTTTCTACAGAATTCCACCCAATGACCCTCAAACTTTCAATAACATTCTCCCAGAAGGAAAGATCAGGGAGTGATAAATGGCTAATCTAATTTGCTGGGTCAAGTGAAGGCCACAAGTGAATAGCTAATCTAAAATACTGGGTCAAGTGAAGGCTTCTTGATAAGGGAGCACCATGCGTCCTTCAAGTCAGGCAGCACCACATTTTTCCTCAAAAAGTATTCATCACCATCCAAACTCAGTATTCTGTCACACTTTTGGGGTTTTTCACCAGTCAGAAAAAAAGGGGATTCAAGATGTTAGCGGACTTGCTGATTTTGCAGAAAATATTTCCACTTCTTCATAACCAACAGATCCCTTTAAAATAATCCCATACAAACTTGTAAAATTATCTTCATAGGATTTGACCAGTTAACAACCAGCTAACATTCAAATTAAGAGTGAATCTTATTGACTTATTCCCTAAATAGCCCACAAACTCTTCACAGTGATTTAAAACATGGTATTTTAGCCTATTTTCCTCCAAAGAGTTTTGACACTTTAAGCAGAACAACCAGCCAGGACTATAAGGACATAATAAAAGCATGAAAAATTGCTCTTTTACCATGCTTATTGCCACAGTATAGTCTCAAACCAATCTGCATTTAGTCACAATTGCTCCAGGCCTTTCCTTTGTTGCTTCATCTTCCAAAGCTTCCCAGTAAACAAGGAAAAATCTCTGGATTGGCAAACTTGGAAAGACCATTCAAGTAGAGTCGAGTTCTGTATTCCAGCACTCTACTAAATCTTCAGTAACCAAAATACTGGGAAAATGATTGTCACTGTAGCAATCAGATTGTGTAGCCAGAGCTTTCTAAACACAATTTTGCCTTTAAAAATACAGAAACAAGATTTCAAAGTACTATTTTAACCATCTACAATATTTTAGAAATTGTGAATATTAAGTTTTAAATTGTTTCTTTATTTAAATACGCTCAATTCATATCATAAATTATTTTTACAATCCTAAATTTATCAAGAAAATAGAAGGGGCTTAAAAGCTGTTTCAGTATCTTTAACTTTCGACCAGAATTGAGACCAAAATCTCAGTCATTGAGTGAAGCAGTCATTAAATGAGATGCCTACATGATTGCTTCACTCAATGACTTCATCCCAGCACTCCTAATAGATGTGGTTAAGCAATTTTCTGGGTTGTAAAGGAGATGTACTGAAAGATCCGCCTGCCAAGTTCAGCTCCCCTGTATGCGGAAGAGAACGCCTTTGGTGGGCTGCAGGAACCGTGCTCAGATCTTTGTTCTGTTTCTTTATCCCACGAGAGCAATTATGCTCCCCTCCATGTGCTGGAGGGAACTGTTCTCAAAAGAGCTTGAATTCATTAGGATCTGAGCTCTATTTCTGCACCTGCTGAAGGAATTCAGCTCCTTTCAGCTGGCAACTCTCCCAGAGACAAGGGGGAGTCCTCTAAGCAGGTAGCAGCAGCTTGTAATCTTTCCTGTCAGCTTCCCCACTGACTTTCTGGGGAAACCAACAGAGAAGACTGCAAACAATTTCAGGGTGCTTGGCAACTGATTGTAAGTGCAAACAGGTTGCCAAGCACCCAGATCACAATCATGTGACTGTGGAGGTGTAATGCAGCATTTTGCAATGATCAGAAGTGCCTTTCAGTCTATATAGCACCCTTTCCAAGGCCGCTATAATTCTAGACCATCATTAAATGAACAGTCATGCCTTGTTGTGGCAAAGGGGCTTGCGTAATTCTGTGATACTATGAGCTGTGCCATGCAGGACCACCCAAGATGGACAGGTCACAGTTGAGAATTCTGACAAAATGTGATCCACTGAAGAAGTTACTGGGGAAGAGCAGAGGGCAATTACAAGTAGGTCCATCAAGAGTGAAGCGGCTGGGCTGAAGTCAAAAGGATGCCCAGCTGTGGATGTGGCTGGTGGCGAACGTAAAGTCCGATGCTGTGAAGAGCAACTCTTAGGAACATGGAACGTGAGAACCATGAGTCAGGGCAAGCTAGATGTGGTCAAACAAGAGATGACTAGACAGAACATCAACATATTAGAAATCAGCAAGTTAAAAGTGGACTGGAATGGATGAATTCAGCTCAGATGATCACCAAAACTACTGCTGTGGGCAAGAATCCCTTCGAAGAAATGGAGTAGACTTCATCGTTGATAAAACAGTGGGAAAAGCAGTACTGGGGTGCAATGTCACAAATGACAGAATAATCTCAATCGGAATTCAAGGTAAACCATTCAACATCATAATAATTCAAGTCCATGCCCCAACCACTGCTGCCAAAGAGACTGAAATAGAGCAGTTCTATGAAGACTTACAGCATCTCCTTGAAATAACTCCCAAAAAGATGTCCTTCTCATTATAGAGGATTTGAATGCTAATGTGGAAAGTCAAGAGAGAATGGGAATTACAGGCAGGTTTAGCCTTGGAGAACAAAATGAAACAGGGCAAAAGCTAATAGAGTTCTGTCAAGAGAACACATTGGTCGTAGCAAACACCCTTTTCCAACAACCCAAGAGGCGACTCTACACATATACATCACCTGAAGGTAATACCAAAACCAGATTGACTACATAATCTGCAGCCAAAGATGGAGAAGCTCTATACAATAAGTAAAAACAAGACCTGGAGCCGACTGTGGCTCAGATGATGAGCCGCTTCTTGCAAAATTCAGGCTCAAATTGAAGAAAGTAGGGAAAACCACTAGGCTACTCAGCTATGACCTAAGTCACATCTCCTACGATTATACAAATAGAGTTCAGGGACTGGACGTAGTAGCTAGAATGCCTGAAGAGCTCTGGACAGAGGTTCACATCATACAGGAGGCAGCAGCTAAAACCATTCCAAAGAAAAGAAAAATCAGAAATGCTAAATGGTTGTCTGATGAGCCCTTAGAAATAGCCAAGAAAAGAAGGGAAGCAAAAGGGAATGGAGAAAGAGAAAAATACACCCAACTGAATGCTGAATTCCAAAAAAAAGCAAGGAGAGATAGAGAGACCTCCCTAAATGAACAATGTACAGAAATAGAGAGAAATAACAGAATGGAAAGGACTAGAGATCTCTTCAGGAAAATCAGTGAGATCAAGGGATCATTCTAGGCAAAGATGGGCATGATAAAAGACAAAAATGGCAGGGATCTGACAGAAGCAGAGGAGATTAAGAAGAAGTGGCAGAAATACACAGAAAAACTATACAAAAAAGACCTGAAAGTCCCTGATATCTACAATGGCGTGATCGCCCAGATATCCTGGAATGCGAAGTCAAGTGGGCTTTAGAAAGCATTACTAACAACAAAGCTAGTGGAAGCGATGGTATTCCAGCCAAGCTATTGAAAAACTTAATAGATGATGCTGTTAAAGTGCTGCATTTCATATGCCAACAAATCTAGAAAACCCAACAATGGTCATAGGATTGGAAAAGGTCAGTTTACATTCCAATCCCAAAAAAGGGCAATGCCAACGAATACTCAAATTACCGCACAACTGCGCTTATCTCACATACTAGCAAGGTTATGCTCAAAATCCTACAGTACAACAAGCTGGGTTTCGATGAGGCTCAGGAACGGGAGATCAAAATGCCGCCATTCACTGGATTGTGGAAAAACCAAGGGAGTTCCAGAAAAATGTCTACTTTTGCATGATTGACTATGCTAAAGCCTTGACTGTGTGGATCACAACAAACTATGGCAAGTCCTCAAAGGGATGGAAGTACCAGACCACCTTACCCTACTCCTGAGGAACCTGTATGCAAGCCAAGAAGCAACAGTTAGAATGGACATGAAACAACTGACTGGCTCAGAATAGGAAAAGGAATACGACAAGGTTGCATATTGTCACCCTGCTTATTCAACTTATCTGCAAGGCACATCATGCAAAATGCTGGGCTGGAAGAATCACAAGCCGGAATTAAGGTTGTTGGGAGAAATATCAACAACCTCCGATATACAGATGACACCATCCTAATGGCAGAAAGAGAAGAGGAACTAAAGAGTCTCTTGATGAGGGTGAAAGAGGAGAGTGCAAAAGTTGGGTTGAAATTCAGCATAAAATAACTAAGATCATAGCATCCTGCCACATCCCTCCTTGGCAAATAGAAGGGAAAGAAATAGAAGCTGTGACAGACTTCATTTTCTTGGGCTTCAAAATTACTGCAGACAGTGACCGCAGCCAGGAAATTAAAAGACGCTTGCTTCTCGGGAGGAAAGCTATGGCAAACCTAGACTACATTTCAAAAAGCAAAGACATCACTTTGTCAATAAAGATTTGAATAGGAAACTCCATGGTTTTTCCAGTTGCAATGTATGTCTGTAGAGCTGGACTATAAGGAAGACTGAATGTTGAAGAATCAATGCCTTTGAGTTGCAGTGCTGAAGAAGACTCTTGAGAATTCCTTGGTCTGCAAGGTGATCAAATCAGTCAGTCCTGGAAGAAATCTATCCTGATTGTTCATTTGAAGGACAAACGATGAAGCTGAGACTTAGATATTTTGACCACCTAATGAGAAGAGATGACTCATTAGAAAAGATTGTGAGGCTGGGAAAAATGGGAGACCAAAGGAGAAGGGGACGACAGAGAATCAGATGGCTGGATGGTGTCACCAATGCAACAGGCATGAGGTTGGGTAGACTGCGGGAGGCTGTGAGGGACACGGTGCATGGGGTCGCAAAGAGTCAGACACAACTAAGCAACTGAACAACAACTAGTTAAGGACTACCTGTAATTCAAATAAAAAAATTAAAAAATGCTTATATATTTTACTTAGTTAACAATAAGTTATAAAGTAATTATAAATCCTAGAAGACTCTAGGAAATGTACAACCGGAAAAGGGGAAAATAATAAATCCACAGTAAATTAAAAAAACCAAAATATAGATGCCTTTAACAATTAGGTTTACTGAAAAATAATATCTACACAATTTGGTTATAGAATGTAAACAATATGCGGGTTTCTGGGGACTTCTGGTGGACAGCGCGGCGGTGAGGCAGCAGACTCAGGAGTCTTCCAGCTGAACTGCCTGACAGCTAGTAGATCAGATCGGTTTCATGCCTGGAGCCAACCCTAAAGTTGCCCCAGAGAGGCAACGAAGGGAAGGGATGCTCCACAGCCCCAAGGGAGGTGGCAACCAGCCTGGGACTGGGAAGGAACCCCTCAAAAAATCTGCTATGCTGTGCTGCGGGCTTCGCAGCGTAGATGTCAAACTCCTTAGCATCAGTGTTTTGCTATTCCTGTGAGGGAGGGGGAAGAACCTGAAGAGGAGAGTTTTGAGCTCAGCTTCTCAGCTGAGTTAGACTTGCTATCAGCATCGGCTGTTCACTAGTCCAGCAGAGGAGCCGTGCAGAGATTATCACCATGGTGAAAGACGGGAGTTTCTTTTGCAGCTGAGAGAACTCCCAGAAAACTTCAGTGCTAGCATTTTCTTGCTTAGACAAGGTGATCTTTTCTGTAGCTTGACATTGTTATTAAACTACCTGGGTCTTGAATAGGCCTGAAGTTCTGTTTTACCAAACAATTGCAAGAATGCTGAACACCTTGACAGTTTAGCCGCAAATGAGCGTAAAGAAAGAATGAAAGCGGCTTGGAAACAAGCCACAAAAAAGCAGACAATCAACATCTAGCCACCTGGGTGAGTTTTTCAAAATCCTACCCCAAAAGACTTGATTAAAAGGAACAAGGAATTTCTAAAAAGTTAACAGCCAAAAGAGGGGGGTGGAAATGGTGACCAAAAATGGAGGAGATTAATTATTTTTTAAAAAAAGCTTTGGATTGAAATAAAGTGTCTGGAGGTGAAATGACTTTCTACTTATATTAAAATTTAAAAGATATTGCTCCCACAATACAGATCTTGCTGGAAATACTTTAAAAAGAAGAATCATCTGGTGGTGAAGTGAAAGTGGAAAATGACTGCCTGACTTTGACCTTGGATTGCAGCTGCGTTGTTGATCTCAGTGAGAAAGAATATTTGGACTTACAAAGAAATGAAACTCTAGAACTTGTTGCTAAGCAAAATATAAAGGACAGTTACAAAAAATAAAAATGACAACACAAACATTAAAATCTATGAACAAAATGATAATGACATCTATGGATAGACTTTTGGATTTACAGAAAGCTAATTTTAATATAATATCACAAAAAATAGATGAAATGTGCACACAAAAGCCAAAGGAAAAAAAATCCAAGTAAAGAAAAGACAGATGACTGCAGTATGGACAACAACTACACTGATAAACTGGAAGTAACAAAAAGAAAACAACAAGTTGCTGGAGAGATGGTTATACTTAAGGAAGAGAAATTAAACTACAAATTAAAAGTCAAAAGGAGGTTCTAAGGAACCTTTTTAAGGTTCTTAAAAAGAGAGCACCAACCACCCCCATGAACATCATAAGAAGCAAGGAAGAAAAACAAATCTATAAAAACAGCTTTAAAGAAACATAAGATATCATTAGAGAAACCTGAGGAAGTCTGGAAAAAAAAGTAAGAAGAGAGAAATGGAATAGTTCCAGAGATCAGACAAAATACAGGCACAGATGTGGAGATTATCGGGGGAAATTGGACATATAAAATATTGTAAAATGAAGAACTGAGTATGAAACTTAAAGTTTTGTTTATTGAATGATTAAGTATATGAATTAAAATGTTATATAGAACAGAATTTTTTTTAAGTTTTTTTATATTGAGTAGTGACTTATAATAAATGTTGAATAAAAGGAGAAAATAATGTTTAAATAACAAAATGGGTAAAGTTATATGGAGTAAAATGATAAATTTGATAAATGATAAGTTTGTTATGTTTAAACAAGATAAATAGGATGAATTATAAGTTTTAAAATGAAGTAGGCTGTTTAAGAAATACAGAAGAATGAAACTAATGTATAAGATGCAATGACTTAATAGAATTAACAAATGATAAATCTGTGACAGAATTTTTAAAAAAGGGAGTAAGGTGACTTTCTAAAATGCATAGAAGCAAAAATTGATCTCTTACGTTTGAGATAAGAAGAAAAAAGGGAATTAGATGACAGACTGGTGGAGATTTGATATGAAAGCAATAAAAGAAATATTTAAAGTTTAATAACAAAATGTAAAAAATGGAATAATATTGAAGTATATTCTAGACTAAGATTGGTAAATCAGGATATGGTTGATGTAACATTTATATAAA
>JANHFO010002942.1:50133-60683 GCA_032468095.1 Pareas carinatus | reverse complement strand
AAAGAAATTAAACCAGAACAATGGGATCAACTTTGGGAACAAAACCATAAAATCACTAAATCAGCGGCCTACAAAGATAATGTATGCAAAATGTTCTACCGATGGCATATATCCCCCAACAAATTAGCTAAGATAACAAAAAAGACCAGAAATAAATGCTGGAAATGCAAAAAAGAAGTAGGTACTTATTTCCACATATGGTGGAATTGTAAGCAGGTTAGAGAATATTGGAATAAAATATTCTCTAACCTGCTTACTGTCACTTCTGATAGATTCCTTTCCCCTGATAGGAGCCCCACCCAAGAGAAAGCTGCCCAGAGATTTCAACCTATTCATCCCTCCGGCAGCATGGTAGTGCTGGAGACAAGTGGGAGCAGCCTCTTGTTAAATCAGTCGATTGCAAAACAAATCCCAATCAGCAAATTCTCCCATCTCAGTGCCTTCAAGAGGGGGAAGGGGACTTCTGGTGGCACCGCAGGCGTTGAAAGACGGATTTTTAGAGTCTGCCAGCCCCGGGACTGCGTTAAGCCACCCTGACAGCTTACAATCAGCTGTTAGGCAGCTGGAAGCCTTTCCCTCGGGAGAAGAGGGAGGGGTGAGCAGTCGAATCGAGGGCAGGGCTCCCCTAAGTCCTTGAATTAACTCAAGGGCTGAAAGGGTGAGATCCCCCCAGGAAGATCTGGCACGTTCTGCGCTCGGGGCGCTTCTGCTGAGGCAGAACGAAATGCCGCGACCACCTCCATTCAAGAATTTTTATACTACAGCCTTCGCAACCGGACAGAGTGAGATCAGAACTTCTGGCAAGTATTTTTTTCCCCCCATGAAATCTAACTCTGCTACTAAAAGTTTTCCTTCAAAGGACACTGAAAGATACAATGTTGCTAAGATGGTGCTCTGAGAGATCAGAAGTAGTAAAGCGAAAGTAAAGAGAGCTTTGATCTAGCCAAAGCCTTTGTTTGAAGTGGAAGTGCTTTCGTGGCTCTTTAAGGCTATTGAATTTTAAGTTTGATTCTCCTTTAAATCTTTTTCCCTTCCCTTAAGAAGACAAGAGACCTAGAGAAATGGCTTAAGCAGCTAAACCAATAATTTTAATTGATTTACAATTTATGACGATGGATTCTTTGGAGGAACTTATTAAGGCTTCAGTACAGGAGGCAGTACAGGAGGCATTTCAAGAGAAGATACTTAGACCGGGTAGAGATACAAGTGATGATTTTACTGCGGCAATGAAATTTGTGGCAACTAAGTCTGGTGAGCATGTAAAAAAATGGAATAATATTAAAGAATATTCTAGATTAAGTTGGTACATCAGGATATGATTAATGTAACATTTATATAAATGAAAAAATGATTTTGTGATAAGAGATTATTAAAATGTGTAATAGATGGAACGGGCAGGTGCTTAAAAAAATTTAAGATTATATGATCATATAAGCACTAAGGGAAAATAAATGATAAGGATAACTAACCAGTTGGAGGAGGCTTATTGGAATATGTGATGTATTTGTTTGTTATAATAAAAAAATTAAAATTATAAAAAAATATGCATGTTTATGTATTTCTTGAGGGATACTATTGCTGTCATCTTTTGTTCAACTCATGAACCTTACAAGGAAAAACTCTAGCAGGATTTCTCTAATGACTATACATAACAAGCAAACAACCAGTTCCAGCATGATATTTCCTGACAAACTCAGCAATGCATTAGTAGAAAGCACTATATAGTACAAGTGACCTAAAACTTATACGTATTTTGTTTTCCTTACCTGCAGCTCCTTGTGGAGCCTCATCAGCTCGTGCAGCTGAAGAATTAACACCATCCTGATTGTTATCAGGATCGGCCATTTTCTCCTGTCGGCGAGCCTCAGCTGCTCCTCTTTTGCCCAGGCCAGAGCCTCGCCGACTGAAAAAACAGGTACAATCAGAAACTTTCTAGATTACGTTTTTAGTTTACAATGGATTCAAATTAAATCCTATAGACCCTATAGTAGTACTTTTTCACTGTATGTTCAAAAATACTTTAAAAAGCAACTTCAACTATATAAAAGAAGTATACCATCAATATCACCACATCTTGGCTTAGCTGACTCTAGCGAACTAATTCATGGAAAAACATTTCTATGTTAATTTCCATCTATTTTCAAAATCCATAGAGGAAACAAAAGATTTAGACTTCCTGCAGAAATCTAGATACAATTAAACAAAACCATCCCACAGCACTAGGAGCTAGGGATCAACATATTTCAAATGCCACACCAAAAATCTTTAATCTTCTGCTAAATCAAATTTTATTTGTTTATTTAAAACATTTACATAGCTGCCCATCTTATAACCAACTCTGGACAGCTCCCAATCAAAAGTAAATGATCATTTCACCTTCAAATCAACACATGTAGTTTTCATGTTATGACAGCGCAATGTTATGTGGCCATGTCACTTAATGACAGTAATTCTGGTAGCTGTCATAACCCCAAGATGGCAAAAGTTACTAAGTGGGAAGAGGCAGGAGTTCCAGACAAAGTGCTTAAGAGGAAGCACAAGTGCTACTGGGATGTGTGCAGCTGTCATATGCAGAAACTACAGAGTTCAGGGATATGCAGATGCCATGGTGGGTGAGAGTGTATGTCACAGATATGTGTTACAGAGTGCAGGCAGGATGGGGAGACTGCAGGCCTGCCAGTGAAAGCCACGGACACTACCGACTACAGGCATGTTGGCCAGGGCCATGGGCAGGCAAGTGGGAGAGGGGGTGTCAGTGCGTGCTATGAATCATGGATGGGTCAGTGAGGGCAGGAAGTAGCATGTTATAGAATGGGGAGGATGTTACAGATATTATAGTAAGAAGCAGGTCTCCTTGGAAGAAAAAAATGACAGAAGCAACTTGCAACATTCTCTATATCAGCTTCCTCACTGAATTTGCTTGTAGTAAGCCAGCAGGGAACTTTGCAAATGTGATCTGCAACCGTTATATGTGCGAGACTGCCAAGTACCTGAGGCACGAACAAGTAACTGGGGAGTGCTGCAGCTGCCAGAACTTTGAGGACTGAACAAAATTACAACTTTGTAACTTTGAATGGTTGATAAACCAAGTCATAACTTGAGAACTAATTGTACTTACTGCCACGAACTATGGAATTTAAATCACAAATCACTTTAATAAAAATACTATGAAACAAACAATAAAATTGCCACATCAAAAATTGGCAAAAGCAGCAGCCCAAAATTCACCCTCTACTTCTTAAAAGTTCATCAGAAAAACATATTCTTAACAAATTTCCAAAAGATTAAAAGAGAGAGACAACAAACCTAGCTATTTCATAAGGATAGAGCAATTACATAATTTATGGTTAAATATTATATAAAGTTCTGCACAACTGGCACCTTCAGGAATTTTACTTAAACTTTATTTTTTAACACATATGCTTATACAGAATTAGCTTCAACAATAATTAAATATCAATTTCTATTTGAATTTCTTGTGCTCTATCTTATTTTGATGATTTTCCCTATACATCAATTCTATTGTTGAATGGCCCAATTCAAATGCTTGTATGCCAGCAATATAAATTGAGTTATAACTTAACCTTGTTACAACCTGCTTTACTTCTTGATGTGTCTTGAATTAGGTATTATTTTCCTTAAATTCCAAATTATGAAACTTTAAACTACAGTCTAAGAACCTATTTTAATTGAAACCTGACAACTAGTTTCTTGATTAAATGTGAGCAATAGTTTAAGATGTGCCGTATCTCACAATGTTCCAAAATGAGCATGGTGGGAACAGTAAGAGGATGGCACAAATGGGAAATGGGTTCACATGTACTTCAAATGATTAAGAAAATTGCTTGAACTGGATATAATAATCATATTTGGAATCAGCAAAATATTTCGTGTGGCTCTGCCAAGTACAGTACAGTACTAAGAACAGATTGCTTAATTCAAACTGTGATTTTATGTTATACTATTTTGTAAAATCATTAAATTTGTCAAATTAAACGTGCTAACAGACATACAAATATAAACTGCCCATTATGTTCATTCAAATTCTTTATAGGCTTTTCCCAAATGCGATTTCTTCAAATATTTTAAAGTGTAGTTTTATATCACATTATACCTGGTACTAGCACAGGAGCCCGTGGTCTTTTGCCGTGTGCTCCGCCTCAAACTGGGGAGCTCAGCAGGTGGTGATTCACTGCGCTTTTTTGTAGATTTTCTCAAGCCTAAACAAACAGAACATGGGTAATAATGATAGCTTATATTTCTTCACAAGTTTCCCAACATGAAATGTTCCCTTTCATTATGCTCTTCGGCTCTTTTTATTCATGACATCATAAAGGAGATCTTCTACCCAGAGATGATTTAAAAAAAATAAAAATATGGTAAGATTAAAAATGTCTTTATTTTATAAATACACTACACATTATACTATTAGTGTGTGCACTTATTTACATACCATTAGAGAAGCATTTCAATATTCTCACCAGTAAAAAAATAATAATCTGGTATTTGTTAGATTTATATTCTGACTTCCCCCCAGGTACCCATTTGCAGAATTATTCTGTGGATTTTTTTTTCCTGCAAATACAATTTTGTGAGATTTGTTGACCTAAGAGTGACTGACCCACTAAACTTTCATGACTGACTTGAACCTTATCAGTCTTTTCTTAACTTCTATCTCATACAACCGCATGTCTCATGCTGATATATAGGGGAAGAAAAACTTCATGCTATGAACTCTGGAAGCCCGTAACATACCTGATACGGAAGACAGGAAAAAGAATATTACAATCAACTATTTTATTTAAGTCTATTGAAAGGTATATACAAACCATTTTGACTTTGAAATATCTCAAAACAGTGCTGTTCTGTGCCCAAGACACTTCTGGAAACCAGTTCAATATCAAAATATTAAAATATTTGACAATACTATACAGAATATCTTGTATGAAATGAAATACCATTAGTAATTTCTCGTATAAAAATATATCCATATATGAACATTTTGATATATCACCCTAGTCAATAAAAATTGCCTTCTAATGGTACAGATCAAAGCTAGAATCTTGCTAGAATCTGTCAGATTTGAACCCACAGTTGTTTTAGAAAAGAGGTGTCACCATTCCTTAAGGAGGCAATAATTCGCTCCTTCCTCCTACCTCAATAATCCATCTCAAGACTCAACTATTTCAGAAAATTTTCACCTATAAAATACCTATAAGTTTAGAGAAAAGATTGTTGACAAGATGATTGCTTTACAATTTCAGAGAGTCCTGAATGAGACAGATTCAACACTACACTTGCACGTATGTGTCACTGGCGCATGCGCGCACACACTCTTCCCTTTTCTGCACTGAGTCACCAACTCAAAGAGGTTGGGGACCCCTGATCTACAGCACCACTAGCAGAAGAAGAAAAAATGAACTTCGATTGAACATAGGTTAAAAAATAAGGATGTCAAGGCACAATTTCAAGGCACAATTTCAACTATAGAAATGTGTCTGCCCACATTTCAACTACTCTGATTTTAACCTTATTTTTCTGAAGAAAATTAATAATCAAATATTATAAATAATTTTGAAGGAATATCTGTCAGTGCTGAAATCTTGAATTGACGTTCCAGGCAGTGCCCTAGAAAAGTATTCTGCTTTAACAGAAAAATTTGATTCTGAAATATAACATAAGGTTGAACAGCAAAAAGAAAAAGGCTTAATTTTTAAACAAGCAAATCTTTTCTAAAATCTATGCACTAATATTCAGAATGTAAACATACTCAGGAATATTGGCAAAACATTTTTAAATAAAGTTACTGTTTTCTAAAATTTTTTACTCTAAATGCTCTTTGATATTACCCCTCTTCAGATATTAAAATTCTTCTATTTGGGTAAATGGCTATGTTTTGGTCTCCTCCCTTCAGCCCGTCCTTCCTGTCAACACAGGATAATGAGCTATCTTGATTTGAATATCTGCTACTTAAGTCGTTCTTCACAATCCTTCCTCTAGAATTTGTAACAGAATGATGAACAACTTGGATTGTTATTTTAAAAAATAGAACATTTCATAGAGGTTGAAACTGTCAAAGATAAATGTGTCTATTTATCACAAACAGTCTCAAAAGGAGCATACTTCTCAAAACTAATTTCTGGAAAAGCCGTATAGTTAGTTCATATTCTGTGGATTTTCTAGAGGCACCTGACTGATTTTTTCAAAACAGTTTTCTTAAGGACAGGTTACATGTAGAATCAGAGTACTGGGTTTTGTTTCAACTCAGAAGCAGCATTTTGTAATAGCCCTTCTAAACTCATTTGGAAATGCTAGAAACGTAATAAATTAACATGAATTAAACAGCACAAAGATTAATTAATTCCAGGTTAAAAAAACCTTTTTAGTTCATACTATATTTAGACATGAAATGACCCAAGCAAATGAGTTACTCAAATATATATTGCAATGTTCTAGACTAGGTTTTCAATATTTACATAAATATAACTATTCATGTTCTACTCTAAATCCAATATATATGGTTTCAGAGAGCAAGAATTATAAATACACTGTATCCTAATTTTACTGAACAAATCATTTTTAGACATTAGACATCACTAAACATGTACCCAAACATGTGGTAATAGACTGCAATGATAAAATCTGAAGTTTGTTTCAAAATTGTCCCCCTTAAACTAAATATTTATTGCAAAAGTATGTATTGTTTACTTATAATACATTAGACAGGATCACTTTTTCTACTGTTGGTAACCCTTGTCCATTTTGATACCATTCCCTCCCACTTTGCCATACAGGATTATGAATAAATAATTTCTATTCTTGCTTAGAAGATACAACTTAAGAAATAAGAAAAATGGACTCATTCAACACAAAATATGCTAGTAAGCAAGATAACTTTAAATATAGGCAAAATATATAAAAACTAGAAGGCACCGGAAAATTAAATCTTTCCTAGTCAATTATAAACACAGCACTTAAAAGTACAAAGACATACCACTGGAATAGAGATCAAGAGTAAGATCTGATGTCTCTGTATCTGAAATACACACTCTCTGCCTAGAACCCCCAACACCTTTTCTTGAATTTACTAATCATCCAGTGATTGTATATGGTAAATTACCTTTCATATGACTTAATGCAGATCTTATTAAATTGTTAAAATAGCTATATTACAATAATAATATTAAATTTCCAAGATCTCACAGAAATGAAAGCATTTTCAACGACTCACTTGCTAGTTTAGCCTGTAATCCTGAAGGCCCAGGTTTTGATGCCTCTGGCTTAGACGAGCCCGGTAGAGAAAGTTTTGTTTTAGGCAAGCTAACCTTGGGGTTGAAACGAGCAGCCCAATCAAACTTTGAAGAGCCACCTATTTTATTTTGTTCTTTATCCCTGCTACTCCTCCGTGGGCTAGGGCTGGATGCAGATCTGGAGCGCCTGGCCTTGCTCTGGTCTTTTCCTTGCTTGACTCTAGCACCCTGAGAAACAGCGGAAGATGCAGAAGCAACAACGGAGGAGGAGGAAGATGTAGAGGCTGAAGAGGAGGAATCTGTGATGGTACTGCACCCAGCTTTGGCTGAGCTCGCTGATTTTGAAGCCAGCTTGGTGGGTTTTGCTGGTCTCTCTTCACTGCCAGTTGATTCAGTTGCTGGACGACTCTTTACAACAGTTAAGGTTTCTGTCCTTTTCCGTTTCTGGCTTTTGGAGCTAACAGTAGCTCCACCCTTTCTGGTGTGAGCTTTACTGGTTGATGGCAATTGTGAAGACTTTGACTCTTGCTCTTGATGCAAATGCCTTTTCTTAGATTTAGTCTGAGATTTATTTCCTTCCAAGTCCGAAGAAGAATCAACGTGCTGAAGTGCTTTGGTTTTTTTGGCAGGGCTAGGAGAATTTGTCTGGTTGTAATCTGGGCTAGCACTCCGTTTCACTCCTCGAGAACTGTCTCTTTTAGGCACCTGCCCAGTTTTTTGCTGCTCCAAAGTGCTGTCTGTGTCCAGAGCCTCTTGTTGTGGAATTATAATAGCAGATGAGCTACAGCCTCTGAGAAGATAAACATAAAATCAATATTACCACTCAGCAAAGAAAATAATATTTTTAAAACCTGCAGAAATCACCCGGCTATTTAATTTGTACTTTTCAAGGAAATGTGGAACAAGAACAAATCATAATAATCAACTAAGCAGTTATGCTATAAATGTTTACAGATTCTCTTACTGTTGATTTGTATCTTTCATATTAAACACCTAATGCTGAAAACTCCCAAATTATAAATTAAAAGTAATTTTTAAAGTTAATATTTAGTAGAATTGTGCAACATTTTAAACTGGCAGTAATAGATGAACTATAGTAAATGCATTATATGAAGGAACAGTAGCAAATATAATTCTGGAATCTGCAAAATGCCCATATATAGTTTTTGGGATACTTGTTAGTTTTTCTGCTCAACCTGGCTTGGAAAAAAAAATTACAAAAAGAAATAGAAAGCTGGCACACTACAATATGGCTATCTTCAGCTTCATATTTATCTTCAAAAATGATAGATTATACATGACTCTCTAAACATCTTTTAAAAATAAAATTAGTGGGGCCTGTGATCCAGTATTTGAAGAGTATAAGATCGCCTGTTCTTTAGAAGTCAAAGGTGATGAGGAAAGAAAAGGAATGGAAATAGATGTGATCAGCTATCAGTATCACAGTTATTTTATAATATCCCAAACATGCTCTTAACTTATATATATTCATTAGCCAAAACATTGTTTCTCAAACATTGCTTCTCAACTATACAGGTTGGGGAATTCTGGAAATTGATGTCTACACACCTGAAAGTTGCCAAGACTGAGAAACACTGGACTAGAAAGTAAAGAATTTCTATGTAGTAAAAGAGGGAGAAAGTACTGCAACTTTGAATGGAAGTTATAGGCCAAGGCACAAACTACATCTTGCATCAGCTTCATTTTTGGGGGGCAGTGGTGGATGAGAAGACTTTGAGTGTAAAAATAAACTACTTATATCATGCCTGCAGGTTCAACAAGTTTCCTGTTAACTAGAGACAAACATATTCAATAATCAGTGTCAAATTCCATCAAAGAACTGCTATTGCTATTGAACAAGAATTTATATATCTTTGCTAGTTTGTCCCCAGAACTACCTTTATGAGAAATGGCAACCAATGAATTATGATTTTTAGCACAGTGAAGTTTATTTGCTTCACATCTGATGTTCTTAAATCAGAGCTTTGTAATACTTCATTTGGAACTACAGAGTTTCACAGTGAGAAGTATCAATACTGAACAAAATTAAAGATGCCAAAGTGTTCAATAAAATAATCTGATTCCATATTATTTGGACAACTGAATTGTTGTTTCACTAGATTAAGAGGATTCCATTAAATATCCCAAATAGGAAATTTAAAAAATCAAAATAACTGGTCAGCTATTCACCTTTTGAAGTGAATAAACAGGTTATGATTCAGACAGCCCTGTTAAATTCAGCAGGGCTTCATAAATCTTGAAAATGATTCAGAACGAGTGCTTTTAACTTTGCATGAGCACATCATTTTTCTATTATTAATTACAGCAAGCAATTTCACAAAAGGACAAAGATATGTTGTTCCTTTAAGGAAAAAAATAATTAAAGCAGTCTCTCTTTAATATGACTCTTAAAGCTGTTTCATCTTTCTCCTTCCATGGAAGCTTTAAAAAGACTTGCATACTTTAGCAAATAACAGAGAAGTGCTATGTTTGCACAAGTCTAAAGCATTTCTCCCAAATTATTTCCGAACAGAGTGTATCTCTAATTTTCAACATCTACAAACAAGTTTATTAAAACACCGATCTGCCGTAAATATTTAATCTCTTTCTTGAAGTTTAGAACAGATTTGCAAGTACACTGCTTTATAGCACTCAAATGGACACCTTTCATTCTGCTGACATAAGCCTTGTCAAACTTTCACCATCACATACTTGTGTTTCAAATCTGAATGTCTGAAATTGAAAGTTTTTCTGTTTACTCAAATCAGGTAAATGTTATTTAGATTTCTAATAAATCAGAACATTTGCAACATATTCCACTGAAGTTACATTAGTGAATTCATAAATATAAAGCTATTATTACCTTTTAGAAAAGTGTCCTTTGGACTGTTCAGTAGTAGTATTGGCCTGCACTTTGGGTGCCTTTGATATAGATTTTCTACTTTCAGAAGGGCTACGTGCCTTATGTTTTGCCTGCCCTAAATTTGACCTGTCAGCAGAAAGTTAAAAACAGAAAGTCATGAAGAACACTGGGACACAAACACAAACATGCATAAAGAGTATTTACACACTGAATTTATAACACAATTTCCCCTTAAGCTGCATAACATGTTTAGGGAACAGTGCTAGCTAAGCCTTAGATAAGATATGAACTCCTGCACCTGAAATTATGTTTGAAATATTCGGTTTTCTTTTGATGTTCTGCTCTTCCCATTGTTCCAATCATTTACACTAAACAAAATTTTAGAAACAGTAAGCTATTCAAAAACTTCTACTTTCCTTTCTTCTTAATATTTGCAT
>JANHFO010002942.1:24567-36484 GCA_032468095.1 Pareas carinatus | reverse complement strand
TCCCCCACCTCAGTAGGAAAAGCAACTTCTTTCCGGGCGACTACTTCCTCATACCTGCGCAAGGCCTCGACCCATGAGACAGCCAACTAACTCCCCCTCGGCCCTTCCTCCCCCGGCCCGGGCTCAGGACGCCCTCGCCCGCCGCCTCTGCCGGGCCCCTCCAAACAGCCCCCCCCCCACTCGGGCCCTCGGTAAAAAGCAGGCGGGGGGGGGGGCGAAGGGAAGAGAAGGGGCCGGCTATTCCCACAAAAAGCGTCGCCTCCTAGGAAAAACAAGTCGCCCCCGCCCGGGTGGGCCTTCTCCCCGCCCCTCCCTCCTTCGCACAGTACCTAGTTTGTCCCGATGCGGCCTCCGCAAAAGCGCTCCGTGCCTCCCCGGTAGCCCCGGCTCCTTTTCTGTCCTGCCCGGCGCCTCTTCCCTTCAATTATCAGCTGAAGCCGCAGCACCGATCAGTGCGCCGTCTGCCTCCGCTACCGTACCCCTCCGGCGGCGTAGGGGGAGGCCGGGGACTACTTCACCCCCAAAGGGGGCCGGGGGCCCCCCCTCTCCCCCTCTCGCCGGCAGCCGGTGTCCTCCTCCTCCCTGCCTCAGCGCTCCCTGCCGCGGAGCCGGGAGCCCCCCTCCTTCCCTTAAAGATCGGCAGCGGTTCTATCCTTCCTGTCCCCCTCCGCTTGTCTCAGACGTTCCTTGGCTGAAAAAGAGGTATCCCTCCGCTGGGGTCGTCACCCCCGGGGTACGTGCGAGCGTTATCCCCTCAGGGTCGCTCCGGTCGCCCCCGCCCGCGGCTTCCCCCTCAAGCGCGGCGGCCCCGAGGCCCCTCTTCCCCTTCCTTGGGGGGTGGTCAAATCTCCGCGACTTCTATCCCTAAGAGCCGGCCGTCTCCTTTAAGAGGGGGGGCTGGGCTTTCCCGTGACCTTCCATCCGCCCGCCCCTTCCTGGTTGCCAGAGCGACTGGGAGTTGGCGTCCTAAAATGGCGTCGCTCCTGGACGACACTTTGTTCGAGACGCGCGGCCAAGCCCCGGCGCCCAGCAAAGACTTCTACCAGATCACCGTCACTAGGAAGGATGTGAGTAAAGGTCTTTTCTCCCCTCCTCCTTTTATCGGCCTTCAGGTGTTTTTCTTTTCTTCGAAATTTCTGTTGGAGGATGACTAAATATGGAGGAAGAAAGGAAGAGCGGCGTCCCCCGACCAAAGAAAAGGAAGAGCCGTCGGGCCACACAAAAGAAAGGGAAGCTGGGCGGGGGAGAGAAATTCGCCGGGGGGCTCATCTTTATTACGTACAGCTGCTGGTTCCGGTCTGGAATGTAAGTCGATTAATAAGGAGGGGCTGCAAGGCTGATGCAAGCTAGGACTAAAATAATTGTCCAGGTGCAGTTCCGAGATGATTTTCGCGGATGGAGACCCTCGACTTCTAACAGCGAGACAGGCTAACAACACTTCTAAAGCCCAGTTGCCATGAGCATTTATCTGAAATTCTGAAAGTGATAGTACCATCTTTAAACTTCTTTAAATTTGCCCTAATTTCTTATTTTTTATTTGCCTCCAATAAATACCATATACAGATGTTCAGCAGTTAAAGCTGTAATAAAACTTTCTCCTAATTAACCCTTTTGTAATTATATTGATGTTTATCATTCATAATAATCTGAATGCCTCCAAAGAGAATAAGAGAGGCAGAAGCTGAATGTATATCTCACTTTCTCATTTTATTAATAAAATTCCTGTTTTGTTACATTCATTCCCTGTTATGTGAGCAGGGAAAATAGTTTGAAAAATTGGATAGGTTTGTTCAAGAACAGCTGGCTAGAGAAAGATAATGGGCAATAAGTGCACAAATTTGAAAAATGTTTACAATAGATGCTTTACCTTTTACACTTCTACAAAAGTACATAAAGGCAAGATTCTTTGAAAGAGTGGAGTGTTTTATTCCTACGTAAATATGTAGTACTAGTGTTTTAGAAACCGTGTGTTAAACAAAAGCAGTGTTATGTCCTCCATCTGCTTTGGATTTTATTCCCATATTCAAACAGTCCAGTTAGTAGAAAGGGACTAATTGCAATCTAAAATATCTGAAATACATAGAAAAAATTAGTATGTAGCAAATACAAGCACCTGAGTTGAATGTTTAAGCAGATAAATTAGGGCAAGACTTCAGAAACCAGGTGTTTAAGATAAAATAGCCATATTTCAGTTAAGCTACTGCACCTGGCACAATTGGAGTTCCTTACAGCTGCTTACAGGGTTACAGCTGGTCAGTATTCAATAAAGGGTGTCTGTTAATCCTTCCCTGGCTTGGTCTGTTGGTATTCAAGCACTGAGTCAGAACACCTGTGTCATCATTGCCACCTCCGTGGAGCGTCCTGCTCGCCGCCAGGTCCGGTCTGCAGGACTGATACAGGTAAACTGCAGGCCATATCCGTCATGCAGGCCGCCAGTTTGACACCTATACTTTAGTGCAAAGACATTTCATACCATGGAAGAGATGGCAGTGGTAAATAATGCCTATATTTAACAATGAATAAACAATTAATTGATAATATATTAATGGTTGATTGACCTCAGGTCTGATGGCACTCAACATGTTATTGAGGAAGAGCTGAGTATCTTTTGAAATATTAATGATGATTACAAAATGGCTAGATTATAGCCTTTGGGATACCTAGTTGCTGAGGTTGCCATACAAGAAAGGAAAATCTGAAGCTGCAAAGACAAATTAAGATTGGAAATAAAATAATATGAGATGCATCTACATGGGAGAGTCCATATACAATGAAAGACAAAATGAATTGACTATGCATTGACCTTTTTGGCATTATTGCATTGAAATTGACTGGAAATTGAAATGTCCAATCAAAAGATCATACTGTTTATTATTAAAAATATGAAAAACAAAGAAGAGTTTCTTTCATAGCCAGGAAAGCTAAAATAAAGACTGTACTTCAAACAATGAAATCAATGATTGAATAGCATCAATTATACTCCACAGGCAACCGTTTATTATGATGCTTATCCAAGTTTATGCCCCAACTACTGCTGCAGAAGAAGAGGGGTTTAATCTGAAATTGACAAAATATGTAAGCAGATATACTGCTTGTATTTGGAGACTGTAATACCAAAGCTGGAAATATTCGAAAGGAAAATGTAATTAAGAAACTGTCATGAAGCAGATCAACTTACCAATTTCTACCAATCCAGTCGCTTCTTGTTAGGGCTCGGGCCCCCGCCCGGTCCGAACTCGCCGCGCCGGACTTGGAGACATCCAACGAGGAGGGGGAGGCGATCCCGGCACCCACCCCCGCTCTGGCGGCAGCAGAGCCTGCAGTGGCCGGCCTGTCCAGCGCGTACATGAGCGCTCCGGCCATCCCGGAAGCCGGCAAACTGGTCCCCGACGTGCCAGGGACAGGCATGGGCAGCAACGAAGCCCCGCCCACGGACACGCCAGCCCATGCCACGTCGTGTGAAGGCGCGGAAGAACCGACTGGCGCGCGCCAAGACTTAGAGGAAGAGGCGGCGCCAGAGCCCCTCCTGGACGCACGCACTTGCCGGCACCTGCGCGGCTGGCAGCGCGGGAACCGCCAGTGTCGCGGATTGGCCGTGGGCGTGGGCGGGGCCGTCAGCTGCCGCCCGAGCAGGACCTTTAAAAAACGGCTGGCTGCTGTTGCAGACAGCTCTGACAACATTCATTGCCGACTTGGAAGGGCGAAGCTTTGTTTGGTGAGTGCGATTCCGGATCAAGCCTTGGGATTCTGTTGTTTGGGAGGAGTTGAAAAGGGAGCGGGCTTCACTCCTTTGTTGACGGTGCTGTGCTGCAGGACTTCGTTTGCCGAGCAAGTACTTTGGAGGTGCCCTCTTGGAGACACAGACTTCTTGGACTTTCGTTGGGTTCCTGACTTTTGGGAGGAGTTGTCAAGGGAGGGTGGACTTGACTTTGGAAGGATCTTGGATTGAGGAGCGGCTGCCTTAGGACTGACTCCATCCCAAGCCTGCTTAGGTCGGTACCCCACCCGGAGGCCGCAGGACACTGACTCTGGCCTGGCTGGGCCTGTGCTTGCTCCTCCGTGCAGGGACCGCCCCACGCCCCCGATAAAGCACTCCCACTGGTGGGGAGCACCCTGGACTAGCCCCGCAGCCCAGGAAGGGTCTCGCTCGGCTCCTGGCACCCCGCTCGGCCCAACTGGACACACGGGGCACAACACTTCTTCATTGTTTACACTATATTCCAATAACCATATCAATACCAACAAATTTTCTTGATACAATTTTGAACATATACCCATCATTTTTAAGAATAATATAAGAGATTGGCCAAATTTTATTTGGCCAATGTGCTTTTGCTCCACAATTTTGCTCTCTAGCTGGGTTCACAAATCAATTGTTAGTTTAATCATTGTTGGATTCTCATTAAATGCTGTATCTTATATTATGATAATTTAAGATTTCCAAGTAAATCCAGTTAAATATAGTGCATAAGTTTTTTAAAAAAATATTTAAAAACATTTTTCTAAAAAGGATCGTCTTCCAAAAGATCCAAAGCTTCTTGTTCTAAATGTTTACTTTAAAACATCACATGCCTCAAAAAGTTTTGCAAAAACTAATTTTTTAAGCATTTCTATGTCTTTTCCAAGAAATACCGGGTGGAAAAAATCACAGCATTTAATCTCTGGATTTTCAGCAATATATTTATGTAAATCAGCATAGGAAAGGAAGATTCCTTATATAAGGAATAATGATAATAGAAAAAAAATTCATATCAGTGTGTATGTGATACAGCTATTCACTAAGATTTTAAAAACAATCTTACTAGTTTTAAATATGGCAAATTGATTAATGTTGTATTCATACATTTAATTTCATGTATCTGAATGATCAGATAGTTTCTCAAACTTTATATCCAGAAAGGTCTGCCTATATTTTGTTGCTTTTTTGCCACTCTTTTTTTAATTAGTTATAATTACAGATGTGAAAAATCTATTCAATAACAAGCCAAGTAACTCCTCTTCCAGTTCCTCAAAGCTGCCCTGTTTTGAAAGCTTAGAAGAGGAAGTAAAAAGTGAAATTGCAATTCACCTTGCAGTAATTATTTACAGTTTCATGAAAAAATGCTTATTTCCTCTCTTAAGAATCGAAGGCATGTTTATGTAGTCAGTATTTCATAATATGCTAAGATTTAGGTCTCTTAGTTCCTGTTGTGCCAAAATCTGGCACTGGCAAACTATTCACAGATTTTTTGTTTTAAGAACTTTTCTGAGACAAAGCAGTACAGTAATGAGAGATACAATTAGATTCTTATTTCATTTCCTGGAGAAAGAATAGCAAAGGAGAAAAGAAAAATCATTTGTTTGAATTGGAAGTTGCTTTGTTGTAACAAAACTGTCCCATGTTTTTTAGGTTGGGAATATATTTGAATTGTTAAGAAAGTATATACATTCTTGCATGCAGTATGTTCCCTTTCATGCACAGATGCTTTGCTCCTGAATTCTACCAAATGAGTTCCTCTCTGTGCCAGGAGAGAAGCTGAAATCTTTCAGCAGGATACAGAAATGAAGATAAGAGGGAGACAAAATCCAAGCATAGAGGAGCACAGAGTGCTTCAGGCGAGTAGAGGAGGCTCAGAAAAGGCATTCAGCCACTTGTATTCTCAGTGTTTTTTTAAAATGAATCTGTAAATAAAGACACAAAAATGTGTGTGCTTTTAGAGAAATACTGTTACATTCAGATAAGCGTCAAAATTAGCAATTCAAGCTTAAACAGATTCATTACAATGCCATCTTCTTCCCAATAGATATGAAAAGTATAAGTTTGGTACTGTTACATACAAAATGCTAGTATTTATATCATCTGTGATTTAAAAATAATATATTTTTAAAGGTTAATAAATAAAAAGTATCAAAATATCTTCAAAAAGTTTCTAACGTTTATGATACATTTAATCATAATATAACTATAAATATATGATTGTAATACTACACATCAATAAGGGTTCTTTTATTTGAATGGATCCTATCAACTGAATATAAAAGCAGAATCACATTTGGTATTTTTTCTTCCCTCTACTTATTAAAAACCAATTTACTTATTTATTAGACAGTTTTGATTGGTTCTTTATATAATGTTTGCCTAATATTGATTAAAATATTGATGTAGCCAAATAGCATTATGAAACGCAGGTATATATAATAAATGGACATCCTGATTTGATAATAAACTCTTCTGAATGAAGTGGGTAAAACTCTATAACAGTATGAAACACATATGCATATTATTTCAGTAGAGAATTCCACAGATCAATGAGATTATCAGAACTACTCTGTATTCTAGCGCATGATCCACATATTATTTTGAACCTATTTCTATGGCACATCTTTTCTGTCTATCTTTAAGAAGTACCCTTATTTCTGAAGTGTATCAGTATAATTGTTTTGTCGTGTGCCCTGTAATAAAGTGCTTGATGTTCCATCTCTATCCATCTGGTAAACATAGATAAAATCTTAAACAAAAAAAGATTTCACATTTTGTTGGTGATAAAATATGATGCTTTTCAAAATGCAAGTAATTTCTATGCAATTGATTCTTCGTAGGTTGTTTTTAAGCTCAAATGTCCTAAACAGCATATGAAAAGGCACTTTTGAAATTGAACTTCCCCAAAATATTTTATCAACATTTGAAGTCTGTTGGTCAAATTAAAATTGGACAATTCCAGGTCCACAACATGTATCAAATAGCTGTGAAATCTGTGTTTCCCAGGTATTCATCCTGACATTATATGAAGTGTTCTCTTTTATGTGCAAGCACCTCCATGGCTAAATTAATCCTACCGTGTTTTTCTGAAAATAAGACCAGATGTTATATTAATTTTTGCTCCAAAAGACGCATTAGGGCTTATTTTCTGGTTAGGTCTTATTTGGGGGGGAAATACGGTTCTAAATGCATCTATCTGGCTGACTATCTTAACTGGGTCTTATTTTGGGGGAAAGACTTATGCTAGAGCTTATTATCTGATTAGGTCTTATTTTCAGAGAAACAGGATATGTTATATTTGTGTGACTGGAACACAAATTACCCGATCATATTTTGACTTAATGGAAATTCATGGTTATTTTGTGGTTTACTGTATTATGTGAATCTGCAAAATTGAATTGAGTAAATCATTAATAAACTAACCATTCATTGGTAAGTGTGATGTGCAAACATGGCTAAATTATTTCTGCAAGATCATCTAAGATTACTAGTATTTTATCTAAATATTAATGTTCTGAGTGTTCCATTTAATGTGCAGGCTCTGCTTTTTCAATGTGCTTGCCTTGTTCTTGCTTATCAACACATGATACAATGGACCAGCAAATGTTCAATAAGCTTGTCATACAACCTAATGCCAATTAGGACTGACAGAAGTGACTGGACCCAAATCATCTTTGCTCAAGGGGAGACTACAATCAGAGTCTCCCTATTCCTAGTCCATCTTCTAAAACACTATATAAGCTGTTTAAATAATTTCTCTAAATGTTTGTCAATATTCTCCATTCATAGGTGATTTTCAGATGGTGGAAAATTTCTCTTCGGAGTGAATTCCGTGAAGCAAGGCCTGGAGAACTCAAAGAACCCCATGAAGATTTCTTGGATGATCCCTCCCTCCAAAGTAGAATACTATGAATTTAGTCATAGCTCAATGAGTGCACCATTCTTTGAAGAAAATGCATGTTTGAAGAAAATGTGATAAGTCCTATCTTTAACAATTATATATACATTAGGCTTTCCAGTGATAGGATGCTATTTTATTTTCATGCCGAATGTGAAGGCATAATATAGTGCTAATAATCTGACATCACGAGCCATTGTTTGTTGCATAGGAAATAATCTATGGCTTCCTATTCAGCCATTTATAACAGACTTTATATGAAAATGCAATAATATTCACCAACGTGGAGGAAGAAATCTACATTTGAAGAGTCTCGGTGTTCTTTAAAATTCTTATTTGCTGATGGTGACAGTTCTCTTATGTCATTCTCTTTAGGAAACTTAATGAAAAATAATATATTCTTGAAATGGTAGTAGAATTTGTAGTGTTCTACAGTATAAGGTTTTGGATTTGATTCTAAAAAGTTGCTTTAGTGTGTGCTGTGTGGAAACATCTATCTATCTGCATGTCTTTGAAACAATCCCATCTTTTCTAAGAATTACAATCCCAAGAAAAATCTCAGCTGTTTGTGTTGCAATCTTCAAATCTTCATACTCCAAAGCCATTTTTGAGATGAAATCTAAAGTACTGCACAGTTCTCCTAATTTATTTTCCTCCAAAATATGAATTTGTATTTCCTAAAATACACTCAAAATGTGTTACATCTTATTTATTTACAGTCAGTAAAAAATTGTATAAAATTTAGATGAATCAGATTTGTTTGGGAAAGTTTAGATATTCAGGAAGCTAAGTGAATTTCTCCCAATCATGAACTAAATAATAGGAGAAAAATACCGGTTTTATTTTTTTTATTTATTTATTTATTTATTATTACTGAAAGCATCTCATCTCAACAAGTGAGTTGACTTTCAACTCAAATAACTACAACCCTGGGCATTACTGTATACAGTAACCAAGCAACAAAATAAATAAGAGCATAAATAATTACAATATAATTATATGAATTCATATAATGCTATGAGTACAAACAGTACATATTTCAATACTATACCCTCAAAAAGTGACATAGACAAAGAAGAGAAATAAAGTATACACTTCAAATCATTACATATTATATGCAGCAACTTAAGAGTTCAGTATTCTAGTTTTAAACAACATTATATGAGAAATATAAACTAATATGTAGTCGTTTTCTTGGTTTGGGACAAAATCTCTTTTGTTCTCAGCCATTCCCCAATTTTCATAATATCAGTGTGGATTTCATAATAAAAAGGGATTTGTTATTTCACCTAATGAGTTACCATGTCTTGAAAAGTTTATTAAAATAGGCAAAAATAAGCTTTTCAGGTTTAGGCAACAAGATTGGAAATTCTGCAGACCTTATTATAGTTAGACAAGGATGTAGTGACAGAATTCAGTGAACAGCCTCAGGGACTTTATTATTTTTTTCTAAGAATGCAGACGCTAAGTAACTACAATTGGATTAAAGTAAAAGTAGATGGAAAGATATTCTGAAGGGCTAATTCCAAAAAGATGCTAGTAGGCAAATATAACATTAGTCATTTTTATGCAGTCCTTGCTCAGTTCCATTGTAATGTTGGGAGGCATTTACAGACATGCTGTCATAAAACATCTGTTTTTTTTAATCAAGAAAAGATAAAAGTAAAATTAAATTCGTCAAAGCATTGTATGACATTCATTATTTTTCCCAGAAAAATGTGAGGTATTTCTTATAGCAAAATGCTTATGGAATAAACATTTTAAATAGCGGGGAATTGATCATGGTTTTTAAATGTTTGTAATGATAAATGAACATCACACCTTGAAAAATAATCCAAGTGTAATAATAATAATGCGGTTTTCCAATTTATACAGAGTGTTGCCATGCTATTTAAAGTAATTCTGAACTAGATATGATTTTGTGGAAATGAATGAAGCTGTACACATCAGCACTTTTATAATATCTGTGTGTGTGCATGTGAGCAGGCACATGCTTCAAACTTGAGTTCCATCCACACAGTCATGCTTATAATGAAGCTATTTTGATAAAAGTGCATGCTGGGAAGATTCCATTTGCAGAAAGACAATATCTGAATCCATCTCTATATTGTATCCTACTGTAGCTTATGAAACGGAATTCATCTCTTAAGTTTTCTACAAAATGTATAAATACAATATCAGTTATGTTTGCATAATAATCATCTTGGAAAATGTAACAATATAAATCAATGGAATGTCATACATCATAAGAGAACCAATTTGGTGTAGTAGTTAAGGCACCAGACTGGAAACCAGAAGATCCTGAGTTCTAGTCCCAGCCCTAAAAGCGAGGTAAGTGGCTTTAGGCCAGTCACTGTCTCTCAGACCAACCTACCTCACAGGATTGTTATTGTGGAGAAAAGAGCAGTAGGGAAGATTCTTTTTCAAGGGGCTACCCTTGAAAAGTGTTCGGAGACTGCAGCTGGTCCAGAATCCGGCCATGTGAGCTGTTATGGGTGTACCTAGCTACACCCACATTACACCAATTCTCTGCGAGCTGCACTGGCTCCCTGTTGGTCTCCAGGCTCAATTCAAGGTGTTGGTTATCACCTTTAAAGCCCTACATGCCTTGGGACCAGGCTATTTGCGAGACCGCCTTTTACCGCATGTCTCCCAGCGACTGGTAAGATCCCACATGAGTTGGTCTCCTCCGAGTCCCGTCAGCTAAACAATGTCAGTTGGCAGGCCCGTGGGGGAGGGCCTTCTGTGTGTCTGCCCCAGCTATCTGGTACCAATTACCTCCAGGAATTCAGACCATCCCCACCCTAATGGCCTTTCGAAAGGCTTTGAAAGCCTGGCTTTTCCAGCAGGCTTGGGGCCGTTGATCTTGCCTGGTGATCTAACGAGATCCGGCCCTGAATGGTGTGTGAATGTAATTAAAGTTTTTAAAATATTTTAAACTATTTGTAATGTAATCATATAATGTATATAATGCAATGTGGATATGCTGTGAGCTGCCCTGAGTCCCTGGAGAGGGGCGGCATACAAATAGGATTAATAAATAAATAAATTTCTGAGCAATTGCTTGTCTGGTCATCTCAACATTTTGGCTTGGGTAGCCCCTTCCTTTATCCTCAATAACATGTTTTTCAGAACAGAACAGAAAACAAAATAACAACCTTATATAAGGTATTACTCAGCAAGATCATCTTAGGGCATCTCAGGGTAGTCTGGGGTTACATACAGATCAGACATAGAATTGATTATTTCAGGACAATACAAGTTAGAATATATAAATCTCACAGTGTCAACCTCAGTGTGCCATAGAAGCATATTACTGAGCTAGAATCAAGGAAGGAGATGAGAGGAAAATGGCTTTCTTTGGTGGAACAAGCACCTGGACAGTTTAGCATATAAGTAGCTGGGTGTTTTCAATTCCAAGTTATTAGAATTGAAGTGCTTTCAATTCCAAGTTATTTCCTTCAGACTGTAGGGAGTCCCCTGCTGTATTCATGGAGCTGATATATGAAGTGCTGCATGAGCATCTATAGAAAGGGTTTTAATCTATTTGGATGACATTCTGATCTAAACACCCAGCTACTTATATGCTAAACTGTCCAGGTGCTTGTTGCACCAAAGAAAAATTAACTACTTGTGGTTTTGCATTTCCCATGAGGGGATAGAGATGGACCCCGAGAAAGTGCGGCAGTCTTGGAACTTTTACTGTCAATTTATCCCATCGTTCACCAAGATAGCCCTCCCCATTACTAGCCTACTGAAAATGAAAAGGGAGAGGAAAGCCCAAGCCTAGTCAACCTCTAAAATGAACAGTGAAATGCCAAGTGGCATTTGAAAAAACTCAAGCACCTTTTCATAGCAGAGCTGGTGCTGAAACATCCTGATCCAAACACTCCTTTTGTCATTGAAGTAAACACTAGTGATGTGGTGGTAGGGGCCATCCTGCTGCAGAAAAATGACCAGGGAGTCCTGCAGCCATGCATTTATATCTCCAAAAAGGTCACTGAGACTGAATGCAGGTAGGCTGTTTGGGAAAAGAGGCGTACATGATATGGAGGGCATTCCTAACCTGGAGGCATTTTTTAGAAGTGAGCAAAGCGCCTTTCGAGGTATGGACAGACCACAAAAACCTGAAAGCATTGAAAATACACACACACACACAGCAGGTTATCACCCAAACAAACCTGTTGGGCTCAGTAATAAATAAATAATAATAAATTTTTATTTATATCCCGCCCTTCTCCCGAAGGACTCAGGGCGGCTTACAGGCAAATAAAAACATA
>JANHFO010002940.1:122173-132354 GCA_032468095.1 Pareas carinatus | reverse complement strand
CCTCTCTGTGGGAGCGGATGGGTCAGTGAGAGGTATTTGCTGGTAGAATGCGGTCCTGTAGATATCCAGGTCCTAAGCCATTATGCTATTGTGCTAAAAATGGAATTGAGCTTTAATAATTCATATACACACATCAGTAAGTTGGATAACTCAACTATACAGATGTACTGGTGGATTCTTAACCGAAAAGATGCTAGTTTTCATGCCTTCTGCTGAACATTTTTTCCATTGTTAAATGGTTTAGCATTTTTTCCTTTGTGGTTCTACTCTTGAACAGTATTAAAATTAGGTTTTCCCCAAAACACTTCAAAAACCATCCCACAATGTAAAGCATTATGCTTTTATCATTGAGAGAGCTTTCTATTGGACCTGAGTATATTTGTACAGCTATTGACAGAATGCTGGAATCTTGTTACCATTACACAAGACACACCTGGTAACTCACTGTTGCTCAACACAACTGTCCCATTGCAGATAAGTAACAGAACCAGGTTGATTAGGACGACTATTCTGTATTGAAATCATGGTATGTATCTTTTTGCAAACTGTTTCTCTGTCTTTTGCCTATATTAGAGAAAGTGTCTTGACTAGAGCAAAAATAATTTCTCTGTTAGCATTAGGGGAATTATATACTGTGATTTCAGTCCTGTGTAGACTTATGTGAACACTACTTCCATTGAATTTACTGAAATACTTTTAATTGTTCTATAAAAAAGCATAAGGAAGCTAATAAAATATTTACAAACAATGTTGGGTGTCCTTGTTTAAATTATTTTTAGATTTCATGGAACATTTGTAATAATATTTCAAACTTTATTGAATGATAAACATTACTTGAAATTATTGAGTTTTTCATAAGCAGACCTCATTGCATCTAGCTTCATCCTTGGCTAATTATATACAGAATAATATATAAACACGACATAATTTTTGATTGAAATGTGATAATATTGTAAAATAATGAAAAGCCTCCATTTTTATTCCATACTGAATAGAAAACACAAAATATTATTAGTGTTAAATTATATTTATGTTCTAACAAACTATTTATTCCACATATATTAAGGTAACATGCTCTTTGTAATATGAAATAGGTGTGCTACTGTTTCTCACTTAGGCAATATCTTTGAAATATTCGCTCATAAGTTACATTTTCAGTTCTGAAGTGTTTATGTGCCTACATGGTCAATATAGATGCTTTTTGAATATTATTGAAATCTTCATCATCAAGCTTATAGATCTGCAAATACTTCTAAATCTAATATACTTAGATTGATTTTTCGCTATAGAGAATTCAGTAGTCCTCTTATTCTATCTGTAGTCACAAGTATGTGCACTCTTGTAGCACTTTGAATGCCCGAGGGAGCTATATATAAATTCTGGATAATATCTGTATGCCGTTCAGAATGTAGACATTTATTTATATGTTTTCAGTCTGAGGTTGAAACATTTCTATTGATAACTGGTGTCAAATTTGAATCGTTAGTAAATTAATTAGAAAATGAATTATGTATATTAAGTCATCTTATTCTTATTACATAAGAACATGCAAATGCTAACAGACTCAGTGTTTGAATATCGGTAAAGTAATTGTGTAAAATCCAGTTTAGTATATACTTGCCAAGTACAGGTAACCCTTGATGGTAGCCGGGATCACAATTTCCTTTGCTGAGTGATGCAGTCAGAAAGCATTACTATATCTCTTTACAAGCCAGTTTTGGCAGTCACATGACTATGCCTCTTATCCGTGGCAGTTCTTGCAGTCCACAGTTATTGTCATTAAGTGAGGACTTCAACGGACCACAAGTTTAAATTTTCTGCCAACTTCTCTGATTTTACTTGTGGGGAACTGGTAAGGAAAGCATAACTCATGACCACGTGACTGTCCCATGCTGAGGGGAAATCTGGGCCAGTTGACGAGTCTCCAGATTGCAATCATGTGACGACAGGAGCACTACACTGGCCAGAACTTTGAGAACTGGTCATATCTACCACTCATTCAAGTTGCAAATTCAGTCCCTGAACGAGAGTGGTCATTTAACATGAAGCCCTTGTATATCTTCAAGTAAATATGTTACTGTTACTTTGTTCCCATTCTGATTCATATGTATCCTCTTGTTTTTCCTAGCCTTTTGCCGCTAATATTTATTACCCATTTCCGCTGCCTACATCCCGACATTATTGGATAAACATGCCAGGTGCCACATTTCCTGTGAACTTCCAGCGCACCAGTGATCTTTTAGGAAACATGCTAGTGAGCCCCTCTGCAATGCCGGCCTTTAAATTCCAGCTGCGGCGGGAAAGCATTGACTGGAGGCGTTTCAGTGCCATTGATGTGGAACGGGTAGCTCGTGAGCTGGATCTTGCCACTCTTCAGGAAAATATCAATAGTGTCACCTTTTGTAACCTTGATGCGGAGAAGTGCCCCTATTGTCAGCAGCCAGTAGACCCTGTGCTCCTTAAGGTTCTGAAGATGGCCCAGCTGACCATCGAGTATCTGTTGCACTCCCAGGAGTACCTGAGCATGAACTTGGCACTCCAGGAGGAACAGCACCAGGCAGTCCTTGAAGACTGCAAGCGCACCAAGTATGACCTGGATAAGCAAGCAGAAGAATTAAAGGGGGTGAAGGAAGAAAGCAAGAGACGGAAAAAAATGATTGCCACCCAACAGTTGCTCTTGCAAGCTGGGGCCAACAACTACCACAAGGTGAGATTTAGGTACAGCAAGTGCATGAGAAATTTATTCAGTCTGTATTTTAATACAAAATGTGCCTATTTTTTCCCCTCAAAGATGCACTGAAATTTGGTAATTAATCTTAAATTTTCAATTTTTCCAGTGGGGAGGGGAGTAAACTATAGAAAAATGCATACATTGTTGAAAACACACTTTATTATGGGAAACCACAGAGGTTGGTTTTTTCCCCCGTCTATCCTATTTAACCTCTGCATGAAGCCACTGAAAGGGGTCGTTTGCCTGTTTAGAGTGAATGACATTGATGTGTTGAAGATTCTTAGGCTCATTCAAACAAGAGAGAGTGGCTGTTCATACAAAAGGCTTTTATTTCTGGATATATATCAACTTTGCTTCTGAACAGAATAGTACTGTTCCACAGAGGGCAAGGTAACACCTTAGGAATATTTCTGGATTTAGGACTTGTCTGAAAGAGTGGGTGGAAGCCATGGCAAGGAGGGCTTTTGCCTAGCTCTGACTGCTGTATCAGTAATATTATCTGGAACAGGAAGCATTGAAGGTTACTCATGTGCTTATCATCTTGTGCCTGGATTTACATGAAGTTTCTCTTGAAGATTACCCAGTTAACTTCTACTAGTAGAAAATGCGGCGTCCCACATTCTTAGGGACCGTCCCGTTTCAACTGTTGTAGGAGCTCCTACACTGACTAACAGTGGTTTCCAACTGAAATTGAAAAGCGTTTGTTACTTACAAAAGCCTCTGGGTCAGGGATTGGATATCTGTGAGACTGCCTTTCCCGGGTAGTCCAATCAAAACAAATAGAGTGTCTGCTGAAAGTCCTCACTGTTGTGTGATACAATGAAAGGAGTTACGAAGTAAACATTCTCTGTGGAATTCCCTCTTTTGGTACAACTTTGCCCTAAAAGCAAGGAAATAATCCTGTTTTATGGCTTCTGAATGTCACAAGAACCCCTATTTTTGCAGTCTTATGAAGAACTTTAGAGTTTTATTAGTATTGGTGCTGAATGTGGGCTGTTTTACTACAAGTTGTCATTTGTATATTACTGTACTGTTTTTAGTATTTATATTGGTAAAATACAACTGTTGCTCTGATGTATACTACTGAGAGCTATTTACATTAAAATAATATATAAATCTTTCAATAAAAATAAACTTGTTGATGTTCACTATATATCCACTTTGCCTGATAGATATGACCCTATCATTTATTAAGTTATAGCTGAGCACATATTTAGTGGTACCCTTTTGATTATCACTGACTCATGATCTGACATGTATTTAGATAATACATGTAAATACCGTATTACACTGATTATAAGACACAGATTTAGTATTTTTGAGTCTCTGTATTTATGGTGCATCTTATATTCAATGTAGTCTTGCCAGGGTAAAAGGTATGCTCCAAGAAACTGCGCATATTCATCCAAGGTCTCGCAAACAGGAGGTAGGGGTGAGCTAGCAGCCATTGCCACAAGCCGGCCCCAAAATGCAAGCTTGGCCTTGCCAAATGAAGAGCCTTCCCCAGGCTCCCCAAGCGCAGGGCAGGGCCTATGTATTAACCCCATGCTTGCCTTGCAGCCGGCTCTGGCTGCCCAGCCCTGGTACAAAATGCAGAGCCTTCCTTAAGGAACTGGGAATTGAGAACTGAATCTGATGATTAAAGTGGGTAAACATGCCATGTATCTTTCATTTTTGCAATAAAGTTTATTTTTTACTTTTATAAAGTTCATAATAAACTTTATTTTTCAAGATTCATTTTTTTACTTTTTTATTTTTAACGTAGATAAACGAGGGGTGCGTCTTATAATCGGTGGCATCTTATGATCAGTGTAATATGGTAATATGTAACCAAATTAAAGTGGTCTACGGTGGCCCACTTAAATTCACCTGTATCTAAGACATACAAATTAATACATTTCATTTCTGCTTTAATTCTAAGTTTTCCTTGGTTGTGCTTCTCACAACCATTACTCAATTTCATATGTTCTAGTAAAGTGAGAAACTTTAATACTGTCACTATCGGTAATGACATAGGCTTAGACTAGCCGTGTTACCTCGCCCAGATCGTACATGTTCTTCCCCAGCAATCAGAGCAGGGCCTTCAGACTTGAGAGTCCCATCCTCTGGTACCCAAATTCATCTAAATATTGCAATTATGTACATACAATTTTCTTTGCAACCACACAGAAAAGGTTTGCCATTGTCTTCTTCCCAATTGATGCTGGAATTTCTTATCATAGTTTCCTTAATACCCACAGAGTCCCTTCTAACTACATCCTTCGTGTGAATTAGTTCTTAGTTTTCTGCTCTCATTTCAATCTTTCTTCTTTCAGCATAGCCCAGTACAGTTACTTGCACTTTCAGAAGTTCACAGACATAAAGTTGCATTTAGACCTATTTAATATCCTGTTTTCACAGTAAAGTTTGTGTTGAACTGCACGTGTTTCTGACCATAATTTATGCAGAGCTAGAAAAATGCAATCTTTGAAACATAAGATAATATTACAATTTGATCAATTATTGGTAAAAGGAATGTATTTTTAATTCTTTTTAAAGTAACCATAATGGATAAAATTGATTAAAATATTTTAGTACTGGTTTATTATGGACTGACATCTGAAAAATAGGAACTATCCTATATAACAATGACATCTGAAACAAATGCAATTACAACATTCCGGGAAATATAAAACATCTTTGTTTTTCTTCCACCATTTTACTACATGCTTAACCTGTCTTTAGGTGACTTTTCATCCTTCTCTGTGTGTCTTAGTGCCAGCTCTGTGACAAGACCTTTATGAATTATTCCTTTCTACAAGGCCACATGGAGCGTAGGCATCCTGAGGCCACTGCACTTGGTAAGCCTTATGTTTGCCTGACTATTTCTTCTATGAAGGGACGTTCAAAGGGTTATGGTTAGGGAGGGAGGGATGGAAGGAGGGAGAGGGAAAGAGGGAGGGGAAGAGGAAGAGAGGTTTTATAAAGTTCACTTATTATCTTATTAATTCTGATTTTCAGAGGTTTGTTTATATCCACTTTTAGAATAAAGAGAGAAAATACATTGTGTGAAGCGAAATTAAGGTAGATTTTAATATAACAAAGCATTTGCAATGAATCTGATACTGCCATAAGACCCAAACCCACTATGCATCATATCATTACATAAAGGTAAAATAGACCTAATATGGCCCTGAGTTCAAAATAATTGAAAGCTCTCTGAATCACTCTATCCTCATCCCAATTTTTATTTTTAATTTAAAATCTAAATAAAAATTTGAAAATGTAGACTAATAGCTATTTGCAGCATCTTGTCAAATTTTGGAAACTGCCATTTAATAAATGCCATGAGTATTTTTTTTAAAAAAATGCAGTAGTTTTATATATATATACTCTTTTGTCTTGAAACAGAAAATGTCTATTCATTTTTGAAAAAGTGAAAGTAGTTCAAAATTGAATTTTATCTTGGTTTTTCATGCATTATGATCTGTCTGTCTGTCTGTCTGTCTGTCTGTCTGTCTGTCTGTCTATCTCACTATCAATTTGTATCCTGCCATTATTATTTTTATAAATAACTCAAGGTGGCAAACATACCCAACAAGCCTTTCTCCTATTTTCCTCACAACAACAATCCTGTCAGGTGAATTGGTCTGAGAGTGTGTGACAGGCCCAAGGTCAACCAGCTGTCTTTCATGGCTAAGGTGGGATTAGAACTCGTAGTCTCCTGGTTTCTAGCCTGGTGCCTTAACTATTAACAAAACTGGCTAAACATTTACAACTTTCCTACAAAATGCATCTCCATTCTTGAGAAATAATTTAGCGTAAAAAAACTAGTAAGAAGTTGAATTCCTATCTCAACTTCTTTATACAGATTCATTTTCTGGTTTAGGGCATCACTAACAGTGCCTCTTTTTGAATCAACTTGAAGAGAAGTTGAAGAAGAAACAGGTGCAGCAAATGGAAAGTGAGATTGAAGAACTGAAGATCAAACTGAAGGAGACCCATGTCCAGCTGGAGACTGAGAGTCAGCAAAGGGTTCAGGTATGAATTGGTAAGAATATGAATAAAAAGGAAAGCAAAAGTCAAATGCCTTTTGTCAAGGTGAAAACTAATTATATGTAGACAAAATGGGAGTAATTCATGCTCGGTCAAAAATGTCAGCGATGATATAGCAACAGGCCAATCATCTCTGGGCCCAGAAGCTAAATAAGATCATTCCTGATTAGTATTTTAATAGAAGACTTCCAAGGAATATTGGGACTGTAGATTAAACTGGTAAAATGCATCTCCATTCTTGAGAAATAATTTAGAGAAAATTCAAAAGAAATAGCAGCAAAATGTTTCGGTATTACTAGCCATCAGCTATCTAGATGCATCCATGAATTTATCAGGAATTGAGCTCAGCTTGAAGGGGTGACCATCCATCTACAGTGGTGGGGTCAGTTTATTTTCACAGGTAAAGGAAATCAAATAATTCAAATAAGTTTATTCTTTTAGAATGGTCCTTACCAGAGTGTCTGTTTTCTCTCCAGATGCTACAGATGATTAAATGTGAGGCTTTTCTAGCTATAACGTCCTAGTCTTTTTTTTCATGCCTGAACAATATTGATGCAAAACTCTATATTTTCCTTCAAAACTAATACAGTTAGAGGTTTATTTTCTAACCAGTGTAAATTTACCTATAATCTACCTGTAAGCACATGAAGTTGGATAGTACTTAAGGTAGAAATAAAGAACCTATAATATAAAAAAAGTAACCAATACAGTAATAAAAGTAATTTTTTATAAAGTAATAAAGTACTCTATTACTACTTTATTAATTGAAATTTTAACTAGCGTGTCAGAGAATAACTTTGCTGGATTATTTGCTCTAGTGGGATGGCTGGAATGGTAATGGATAAAGTAAATTTCTCCAGCCTGCTGCCATAGAGATGTATTGGATTACCAGCCCCAGAATTTCCAGCCAAAGTTAGAAGATGCACTAATCCAGAAACTAAATAAGTATTGCCTATTTCAAACAAGGTCAGAAAACAACTAACCATCAAGATCTAGCTGTCAGGGTTATCTGTTGGTAAATTACATAATTATAATGCCATCCTCCTACTCTCAAATATAGGTCAAAAATGATAAACCATTGTTTGTACAATAACCAGAAGTTAGACTTGACATAATAGTGTTAGCGTCTACAAGACTGAACTGAAATCCATATAAGCTTAGTGGGACATAGATTGCACTGCAAAAATTGGTGATAGTACAAACTACCTTTGCAAGTTACTATTTTTCAGTTTATCCTTTGCTCTAAGTCATTGATAGATACAGTGCTAAACATGCAGCTCAAACTAGCTTGTCAAGGTCTGGGCCAAAGTCTTCATTTTGTTCAGACAGAATATTTGTTTAGTTTGATCGCCTGCTGAAATTTCCTGAATCTAGTCTCAGCTTAGCCCCATAACTACTTTTTCTTCCATTTGTGGATTATTCTTTTCTTATAGGAAGCAGAGCGTCTTCGCCAAAGGGAAGATGAGGAAAGGAGGAAGTTTGAAAGATGGAAGGACGAGGAGAGGGCAAAGTTTCACACAGAAATGGAAGAGCTCAGGCAACTTTTCGTCACTGAAATCAAGGACTTTTCCAACAAAAATTCTGCCTTGGAAGGAGTAAGGAAAAGTTATGGGGTGACATTTTCCCATTTTCTTGAATATTCAATATGTTTGCCGTCATTAATTCAGCATGGACACCTTTCTCTTCTTGAAGTGAAGACATGAGATATATTGATAATAAGTATTGCTGCCTTATTTATACATCAGAGGGATAAACATCTAATTCCTAGAAAAATGTTGGAAAACAGAGCAGTTTACATCATATGATTTACCCCGGATTGCCTTAAACTAACCTGCTGACTAGAGATGCAGGATGATATCCACTAACTACTAATCCCATCCATTTGGGTTTAACATAAAATGATGAGAAAGTGCATTCTTGTCCTTTGCTGCAGGTAGCAAAATGGATAGGACCAGATCTGACTAGGAGTAGGAAGACAGTTATTCTGCCTGAGGGGAATTTATTCCAAATATTTGAAGACTTATGAAAACATTGCCAATATTACAAGAATAATAGGAGGCCATGCAGCTCCTTAATGTGGTAGAGAGGTTGATATCAAAGATTCTCCTCTATTGTTCCTAGCATATGTGGATGAATCACTGATAGATCCAAGGAAGGATAAGCAGCTTTATTATCTGTGAGAAAGAGCAAAGCAACAGTAATAAGCCTTTCAAGCACAATTTTCTCTATTGTTTTCCAGGGTTGTTCATATGGCAGAAGGTAGATAGCCATGTGAGTGATGGTATTTAGGTCAGTATTTTCCCGGTCAAGATAAAACCTTGATCAGAGATTTAAAGCAAGATGTAGTTGAGAATTCTGATCCTCCTTAAATATACTCATACTTCAAATTAGGATGCTCTGTATTTGTGTCATATGTAAGATGTTATATGTTACCCAGATAAATATTTTTTATTTTTCTAGCAGCTGCAGACTGTGGCACTTTGTCATAGATCACATATTCCTTCTGCAGAAACTTCAGGAACTACAAGTCAAGAATGCAGTAGCCTCACATCTTGGGACATTGCAAGATGATGATTCTTTTGAGAAACAACAGTGGACTAAGACTCAGAAAGAACTACAAGGGATGAAAGCAAAGATTGAGCAACAGGTGGGGGAACCTAAAGAAATAATGCAGCCTTTTCAAGTATGTTCTCCTTCAGTCTTATTGAGACAAAAGCTCCGAGAGTTCCCATCCAATTCAGCTATGACCATACTGATTTATTCTTCTGAAAATTATAATTTTGATCTCTGGTGCCACAAAAGACCACTTAAAACTAATATCTTTTTTTGTAGTCCTTTGGATCCAAAAGTTAATTTGAGCTCTATAACTGTTGAACAGCATTATCAGAACCATAGTGAACAGACTGTTCTGAATATTGAGGTTTCTCAGACAATAACTTTTAATCAGTAAACTTACACAAGCTGCAACTTAAAACTATATATATAGTTTATACACACACACACGTACATATGTACATATATAGTTATAAAGAAAGATGTATCTATTGATGAATCCTGCAAAACCCATGTTTTAATAATATGATAGGATCATCCTATGTTAGTCCTTTCTAATCTGGTATTCTTCAAACTATGGCTTCCAGCTTCCTAACTACATCCTAAATTCCTAAATTCTGTATCTATGAATACTCACTAGGAGCACATCAAGCTGGGAAATACTGGTATGTACTACCATGTTTCCCCAAAAATTAGACACTATCTTATATTATTTTTTGCTCCCAAAGGAGCCCTAGGTCTTATTTTCGGGGGGTGTCTTACTTTGGGGAAAACACGGTAGATCCCCCACCCCCAAGTAACACTCCCCCCGGGTGGCTCCTTACCTGATTGAGCGTGGTGCAGAGAAATGGGTGGACTGAAA
>JANHFO010002940.1:3229-13497 GCA_032468095.1 Pareas carinatus | reverse complement strand
TGGCTTGTCGTCTGGGCCATTGTGCCTGATGGACTAGGGGCCTTGCATAAGAAGGACGGGTGGCTTCCGACGTGGATAGTGGAAGCAGGACTGACCAGGGTGAGGAATTAAGCCCGAGGTGAGAGCACATGGAGTTTTGGAAGCGGGAGGGGGAGTAATAAATTTTTATTTATACACCACCCTTCTCCCGAAGGACTCAGGGCGGCTCACAGGCAACGTAAAAATACAATACAGACACAAACAATAAAAACCTATTAAAAACATTACATACGGCCTGATTAAAAATAGGGGGGGAAATAAAATGATGTCCATCTATGATCAAATTAAATAAAATACATTTAAAACCACTCTTAAAGCACAGGAGGACCAGGGTGCAGCTATGACATGCCAGCCTCTTGGACCAAGTAAGTTTTCAGGACGCGGCAGAAGGTCCGAAGGTCAGGAATCGTTTGTATAGCAGGGGAGAGATCATTCCAGAGGGTGGATGCCACCACAGAGAAGGGTCTCCCCCTGGGGGTTGCCAGCCGACATTGTTTGATTGGCGGCACCCTGAGGACGCCCACTCTGTGGGAGCGTGTGGGTCGGCGGGAGGTATCAGTGGGTAGAATGCGGTCATGCAAGTAACTGGGCCCTATGTCATGGAGTGTTTAAAGGTGGTAACCAACACCTTGAAACGCACCCGAAAGACCATTGGTAGCCAGTGCAGCTCGCGCAGGAGTGGAGTTATGTGGGCGTGAGCACTCGCTCCAAAAATCTCCCATGTGGCCACATTCTGGACTAGCTGGAGTCTCCGGGGGCATTTCAAGGGGAGCCCCATGTAGAGAGCATTGCAATAGTTCAGACGGGAAGTGAAGAGAGCCTGAGTGACTGTTCATAGGGAGTCCTGATCACAAAAGGGGCGCAACTGAATAGAAGACCCCCCTAGCGACGGCTGCCACATGATATTCCATAGACAGCTGTACATCCAGGAGGACCCCCAAGTTACATGCCCTTTCCATGAGGGCCAATGTTTCACCTCTAATGGCCAGCGATGGTTTAAGCAGACCATATCAGGATGCCGGTAACCACAGTCACTCAGTCTTGGAAGGGTTGAGCTTGAGTCTGTTCTTCCCCATCCATATGATACAGGATTCAAATGTGAATTTGGAATTTAGAAAAATTATCTTGGATGCTGCCACAAAATGAAGTCATGAGCAATTACATCATGTTGAGAATTCTATATTGTCTTAAATGATAGGTGAGATTTTTTTAACTATGTGAGTATGCATTCTCTTGTTCTTACTTCCTATGTCTGATTTTATTTCTCATAATTGCCAAAAGATCTCTCAAGGGCCATGAATACTTACTTCTTTCAAGACAATGCTGTGAAAACATATAATGATTGCTTTCACGGGGAAAATTATGAGAAAATAGTAGGGACTGGCCCTCAGCCACCATGATAATTCTTCGGATATGTCTTAAAGTCATCAGTAAAGATCACAAGTATGAACAGACTGAGCATTTCACAGTCCAGAGTCTGTATTCCATTCACTGAATAGGCCTCTGTTGAGCATTGGGGGTGATCAAAGACAATTTCTCCTCTACTTCCAGTATTGCTCTGGAAGGAGAGTGCCATTTTCTACTAATACATATCTCCTTAAATATAGCACATTCTGCTTACCATGAAGATTATTGGAGGAAACTGCAGCTCAATGGACAACATTTAAAAAAGAGAAGACAACTTATTCATTTTTCTAGCTTCTTGAAAAGCCCAGAAGGTTGTGTTGTTACTTTGAGACCATCAAAATTAATCCATTTTACAACTTCAGTATAAGGACAGAAGCTAATGAAGCAGGAACCAGCAGTTCACAGGTGGACTTGGAGAAAATAGCCAAATTTTAAAGGGGAAAGAGAGGGGGGAAAGGAGGGAGGGGAAAGAGAGGAAGATGAGGAAGGGAGAGAGGGGAGGGGAGGGGAGAGAAAACATGCAATTATTACAAATGACCACACCCTGCTTGCAGTCAATATTGTATAAAAAAACTTAGAAAAAAAACAGACAGCAGAATATAAAATTGGGTGAAAGGAAGCTATATAACTTGTATCTCACCTTCTAAAAATATAAACATGAAAATAAATTAGGTGTTTCTCAATCTTCAGTTTATTATCTGCTTTATTCTCTTCCATGTGCTTAGTACTTTATATAAATTTGTCTGTAGGAAAGCATACTGTATGTATCCAGAGTTTAATAGAAACATTGTTTGAGTTAGTTGCTTGTCTGTGTTGACTGGGGAACAGAGGCACAATCAATGTTAACTTCTTAAACTTGCACAAAATCTACTCCCTCCATTTTAAAAAATCATGGTTCAGTTTTTTAAATGATCAGATGTTGCATTTATAATTTAGCTTTGAGTAGATAGTTTTAAGAAACAATTTTAACATCTGTTAAAGAACGTTAAGGTCAAACATTGAATGTCAACTTGACAAACTGTATAGTGATTAAACTTCGGCTGATATTAACCATCTATTGCTGGTATGTACCCCTTTCATACATGCAGATTTTCTCCAAATGGTTTATATCATTCTGCCACATGGTGAGAAATTGATTTTCTTCTACATCAGGCTAAATATAGGGTAAAATGGTCATGTGCAGACTTGTAGAGAGACTTTGAGGGGGAGAGATATCTTTGGTCCATATTAAAGCTTTTTTTAAAAAAAGTGAAACAGTTTGGGCAAATACTTTGCCTATGAGGTTTGTGTTTTGATATTCCGCTGTTTTCCTTTTCATTTACATGAACAAAATTATATTATAACATGCTATTCATATGGTTTAAGAATCCCAAATTGCCCGTTTTAACATTCTCTTTAAAAGTCTCTAAAACAAGTGCAAACCACCTTCTGGCTAGCAAGCACATCTGAGAAAAGTTCTGAATATTCACAAAAGGATTGCAATGGTTTTCCTAATTTAAAAAAAGCACTGATTTCTTAGAAAGTGAAGTTAGCATTTTCCCCAAGATATTCTCACATCTCAGCATTTTGCATTTAGCCATTCTTTTTTTGAGCAGCATTATTAATTTCTAGGAATGCTAATGGGACTTGTTTGAGATCTGGAGGCATCAGTGGAAATAAAGATAACGCTCTAAGCTGACTCTCTGTTTGCAATACTACAGCTAATTATTAATTTTTTTCTAATTAAAAGAATAGCAAAACAGGAGATGGACAGTAAGCTTAGTAAGAGAGTGATAAGCATGGAAAAGGGATGTGTTCTTTGCCTATCCATATATTGAGGTAAGGAATTTAAAGGGAAGACGATCTATGTCGATCTATACTTTCAAATGTGTTTTTATTCTTCCCTGCTTTCTATGATTATATTTTTATTTATGTTTTCTTGTCTCATTGAAAACAAAGAATTTTCACACTAATGTTTACCTTTTCAAAGGTCTGTATTTGATCTCATCCTTGCATAATTCTTGATCGCACAAAGTTCAAAATTCTGCCTAAGCTTCAGACTTAGGAATGAGCAATTGCATTATCTGAAATCAAATGACTAATCTGCAGATTCCAATGATAAATATACTTTTTTCAGCAGCCCAGAGTTTTGCAATCTTCCCCACATTCCCTGAAGACTTGCCAAAGATAAACAATCATGGGACACTGTGGTTGAAGATATTGTGATAGTGCATTTTAACCGTTGAGTACAACATTTATTGGCTTTTCATTTTTAATAATATTAGCCATTTCGTGTCCTTGGAATACAATAAGCTGCAACCAATTCAAAAATGAGAACTGCCCAGTGTCATTTCAAGTCGCATCACACTATCTACAATCATCTGAAAGATTTTTATCCTTTTTTTGTTTTGTTTTGTTTTTCTGTTTCTTCTGCCCCACACTTCACACTTTCTATATTTAGCTATATTGTGAGTGTATATGTGTGCATGTGCACATATATGCATGTGTGTTTGTGTATGTGTATTTGTGCATGTATATTGTATTCTTTCTTTGGAGCCTGTAGATTTACTCAATTCATCTGCAACTTTGTTCCCTCTCTACAGTTTGAATACATACATATGTATGTACCTACATACATATCCACTGCTAAGAATTCTCCAAATGTCCATCATAACTCCATCCATGTTCTTCTCTATTACTACTGTCAAATGACTGGAAATGACTATAGATACTATAAGCATTTGCAATCCTACCTTTCCATCAGCCTTCATCAATGGCTATGTTTATGCTGCTAATGTAAAGAAGAGATAGACATGAACTGAAGGAACTAAACGCTAGAACCAGCTGTGGATACACAGTTACATGTATGCCTTTGATTCAGTCTTGTCTTCTTTTAACCACACAAACAAATCCATACAGCTGTCTTGGAAACTATGCTCTACATAGAAAAAAAACAATAGTAAAGAAATCTAAATGCATTGCTTCCACTTCTGAAACCAGTCTAACTGATTCCAAATTTCCAAAACTGGGCAGAAAATCTTCTCTGGGTGCAAAATTGCAGTCAGAGAAAGCTAAGCAAAGCAGCACTGGGAAACATTTAACTAAGTTAAAGAGTTTTCAGAGAGACAGATATGCAGTAGCTATCCCAGCCAGCTGTTTTAGAATTAAAGGAGGCAGGGTTCAACACATGTGAAGGTCTCAAGACTGGCATACATATAGTATTGTAGTAACCATTTCCAAATGAGAATGCAGGTGATGGCAGAATAATGGAATCGGTTTTCCAATTTACTATGTACAGAGTACAACAAGAACAATTAATCAGTGAGACGGCTTCCCTCCAGAAGTTGTTGGCGCTCCAACACTGGAAGCCTTTAAGAAGAGATTGGATAACCATTTGTCTGAAATAGTACACCATTTCCTGTTTGAGCAAGAGGCTGAACTAGAAGATCACCAAGGTCCTACTCTGCTACTCCGTTATTTTATAACATGCTTACAGATTCAGGTTATATAACAGCCATAAGACTTCATTCAAGGTCATCCATTGAGCTTCTTGGCTGGTGAGGATTTGAACACATCTCTCCACAAGTCAGTCCAACACACTCAATGCTATACTAACTTCAGACTTGTAAAACAATATACAAAACATTATCTCTCCCCATTTATAAACTGGAGAAAAATCCAGGCAAGGTCAAGCATTTTTTGAGCATCACTGAATTCAACAAAGGAGAATCAAACATATTTATTGTTCTATCCCACTAAATCAATGGGATTATAGAATGCTTCAGCTTTGCCATTAGGCTCCATCTCTCTCTCTCTCTCTTTCCTTTTTATAAATATATATGTGAAAGGATTATTCAAATATATCTTTTAATACAAGGTAACACAATCACATGCAGCTTGAAAGCTTTTATATGTCCTTCAGGACAAAGGAAAACCTTTTAAAGATTTGAATAAAGTAGTTTCCACTTTCAAGTGAGGTTTTAGCTCAGTTTTTACTCTTTTGCTACTATACCTGTTCCATTTCTTTTTCATTAGAATATTGCTGGATGTCTTCCATATAAAAGTTCTGTTGAGGAAGATTTAATTTGGGGAAATTGTTTTTGATAGTCGCTCCTCAAAGACTTAAGAGGGCCCAAAAAGATTAACATAGACAACAATACTTTGATTACTTTTAAATAAGCTTTTTAAAATGATTTGAAAGGCTTTTGTCCATGTCTGAGCAAACTTTGGGAATTTATTGTTTAGATCATAACACATTTTTAGCAATATATTTTATGCTTATACACAGAGAGTGGTATAGTTTGGCCAAACAAAACAAAGTAGGATATGAAAATATATTACCAAAGAAAAATATCGGTTGATACATGAACACGCATATGTACACTCCCAAATTTCCCTTTTTCACCAATCCAGTATCTAAGAATATTTGAAGAATGTACTGGTATGAGTTGAGTAAATTCATACCTTGACAATGCTATCATCTTTCAGATTTTGTATTTTCTTTGTATCTCTCTTGGGCAAACCAGTCAGGAAACACAACTACGTAAGCTAAATCTACTTTATTGTAAGGCTATATTAACAGAATCCTGAAAGTCTGAAGACACAAACTTCCTGATGCCACTGTTCAGTTAGGGTGAGTTCTTCCTAAATTTCTTTAACTATTAAGTGCGGGCAGGCTGCTCTCTCTGTTGTCTTGTCTGATTGTTCCCTAATCAGTATCTCTTCCCCCAAAGTTATCTGCACATGCCAATACATCTCCTGCATTTTGCAATGCCAATTGTGGCTATAAAACATATCACATTGATTTTAAACTATAAATATAGAGGTATATTTTTAAAACGTAATTATAAATGCACAATTGATTTTGATGAAATAAGTCCTATTGAAAAATAAAAGAATTTTAGAATTTGAAACTCATGGGCCAAGTTTTGGGTGACATGGTTTCTTATGGTACAATAAAGTAAAGATCAATGTAGATTTTTTAAAAAATATTGTTATATTGAGAATATGGAACAATATAACCCAGGTTCGAATCATAAAACCCCTCTGCGAATCTCAGCACAGGAAGCATTTGATAGAAAATAAACAAAGTAGGCAAAGAGAAATGGTTGTCATATTATGAATTGCTAAAACAAGAATATGGAAAACATAAGATGAAGTCAAACCATTTTCAATAGTTTTCATATGAAGGATTGAGAGAAAGATATAAATTAAATAAATGAACATTTGGAACTGAAGAACATAAGACAGAATATGAAACTGACTTATGTACAAATGGTGGATGTGTTGCTGCTAAAGTGTATAAACCTTTGTTGAGGTTTAAAACAGAAGAACAAGTTAAGAAATGTATGATGAAATGGGCTAAAAGCTTGAATTATAAAGGACTGACTTTATCTTATAATTTAAAACAAGAAGTTTTACAAAATGATATAAAATTGACATATGACCAAAAAATCTTTATAGAATGTTTCAAGGTACTTCAAATCTGTGTTGGAAATGTGGAAAACATGACAGGGCATTTTATCATTCTTGGTGGTTTGCAAAAAAGTTTAGGCTCAAATTCTGAGTTCAAATACACACAATAATACAAAGAAATTTTAGAATCCAATATTCAACTGACACCAGAGCTTTTCTTGCTGGAATTAAAGAATGGACAATTAGAATGGATGATTGTTTTTGTACATGATAGCTGCAGTGAGATTCTTATGGGCACAAAGATGAAAATAATCTGAAATACCTACAGTGGAGGAATGGTTGGTAAAGATGACAGAATTTGCACAGCTGTCATGTTGATCAGAGAAAAGAGAACTACATGCATCAGTGACTGGAAACCCTTTATGGACTTTTTGCTGAAAACAGAAAAAAATGAACTTGAAATTTCTGAGTTTGATTATTATAAAAGGTAGATTATGAAGAGAAGAGAACCATGATATAATCTTATAGAGAGAGAATAAGATACAAATACATTTATAACTGTTGTAAAAAAAAAACCTCCAGAAGCCACTTAATATACTTTTTCTTTTTTTATAATAATTACAAAGGTACACATCAGTCAAAATATTTATGGGCACAAATGTGTGGATCAATCTTTATATACCCTGTATCAAATTAGTTTGTTCTGTTTTTATTACAGTTGTTAAAAGGGGGAAATCTTTATTTTAAATGGAAGTCACAATTTTGAGTAACAATTGAAGTTGGAGTTTAAACACAATACTTAATACTGAAACATTATTATGTTTGTAAGCAATCTTTTTAATCATACACTTCTTTTTATAATAGGTTTTCAAATTGCATGCTCTAAATTTCAGAAACTAAATGGAAAATGGCAGCCATTTTCACTGAATAACATATAAGGAACAAAAATCCTGAAGATGAATAAGATAGCAAAACAGAAATCAGGAATATTAGAAATTCCTTAGCCAAAGTTGTCCTTGGTGATTTTGCATTTGTTCATAGCTCAATCTATTCTATAGGTTTGCTGTTATAAAAATGAAGTGAGAGAAGAAGTTCATAGATGTGGCTTTATGAATAAGTAAAATCAGTGCAGATATACATCCATAGATGCCATGGTCTAATTATAAAAAAGCATACTTTCAGAAATTTAGTAGTTTAAAGTAGTTTTCATTGGTAGTTTTAGTTAGTAATATAAAAGAACAGCCATCAAAATGTCATTATATTTTTAAAATAATAAAATATTAACTAGATGTGAATTCCAGCACCTTTTTTTCTCGCAAAAAAAGCACTGATTACCAATGAGTGAAATGATTTGATTTTCTGTCACAATCACAAATTCTATGCCTATATTAATAAGATTTGCTATGCCCAAATAAATCAAAATGTAAAATAATGCCCTAATTCACATATTAAAACAATGGTTGCGTTCCCACAATACAGTGAACTACAAAAGGCCTGTGCATTGTGTGAGCTCTTAGGATGCGATTTAGCAATCTGGTAACATTTCTACAATTTTGTGGGGAAAGCTTTTGTGAGCTTTTGTTGAGATCATATGATGCTGCCAGGGCTTTCAAAGGTGGCTGAGTCTTAGAATAATGTACACAACCCCAAATAGATAAATAAAACCTGGATATAGCCCCACTGTTGAGGTGACCATGAGCTTTTCTCTCCTTAGAGGAAATCCGTCTCTTGCTGAGATTAGAGATGAGTTAGCTCAGAAAAGAGAAGTGATTGCTATTATCACTGATTTTTGAATGAACATTCCACAAACAGTCTGCCAGAAAAGCATTTCTTTGCTCTCAAATATTATCTACTTACCTATGGCCCTGTAATCTAAGATAAGAACCTAAAATCCCCTAAAAGTTGCTAGCTAGAAGTAACTGGGAATAAAACATGCTGAGGGAGGGAGGGAGGGAGATTTTTGGGAACCAGGATTCCTTCAGAATTTTGTTACACTATAATAATATTTTTGTATAATGGCTTCATTGTTTGAAACTTGAGTAGTTCAGAACTCTGATCTAACTAAAGACCAAAGTGAGATGGTTGATTAAAAACTAAAACACTAGAGAACGAATTATGAAACTATCACCAATGAGCAAAATATATGCAAAACGTGTTTGATGACTTATAAGAAACTAAGACCCAATTAATCACATAATAATGTTAGAGTGCTTCAGAATGTATGGATGTGTTTTTAAAAATCAGGATGATTAACAGACTAAAAAAATGAAATGAAGGTTTGAAAGCATCCATTAATTCAACTAGTGATATTTGACCACATTACAGGCTCTCCCACAGTATGGGCAGCAAAATTTATACTTCTTTATAGTTTAATCCTATGCATGGTTTTTCTGAGGTAAAATTCACATATTTGCCTGGGCTTATTTCCTACTAAGAAAGTTTCAATAATTCAATTGTATATTACAATTCGTTTACTTCAGACCGGAAGAGCAAAGCAAAATTTTGAAAACAAAACAAAACTCAGATTGATTTTCAGCTCTAGAAATCTCATAGAACATTCAGCAATGTTCTATGTTCTATTTAAAAAATCTTGAGAAGCTTAACAGTCCAAGGTTTTTAAATGTTTACCTTTTCCCACAAGAGTCCAAATATGAGTTTGGGTTTAATGTGAATTCCAAACTTTTGACCTCCAAGAATGGAACTATTCTAGAAGAGTTCATTGTCAAAGGTTCCATGTGTGGGTTCCTGTACAGCCTGAGTAAGCAGGAGCTGACAAAAGAAAAAAGAAAAAAAAGTATAATGCTGAGATGGAAAGCCATGAATCAGCATATATAAATACATACATACTTGCATTCATATGTAGAGACATGTCTAAATATCCTCATTATGCACTCCATGAAATGCATAATGCAGACCAAGAGATGAGTCTAGGACATTTTGCCATGGCCAGCTTGAGTCAGCCAACTCACAACTTGCCATGGGAAAACTCACGATAGGCAACCTGTCATCGGACATCTCACCGTGGGAACAAGAGTCACATTAACATTGAAGAAACGGTGGAATAGAATCATTAAAGAAAGGATGCTAGAGGAACAAAATGAAATGTGGATTGCAAAAGTTAAAATAATTGTTTATTTTAAATAATTAAATTCAATTGTTGAATTGTCCCACGGCAAGTTGTCCCACGATGAGTTGGCTGTGGCAAGCTGTGAATTGGCAGTGGCAAGTTGAGCCATTCTGTCAAGAGATGGTACTATACAGACTAGTCATCTTATCAAATAAAAATTTTACTTGTGTTCAGTGGATTCTCAATATATGCAACTGTGATTGGGTGGGTGACAGAGAGAGAGAGAGAGAGACAGAGACAGAGAAGGGGAGAGGGATAGAGAGGGGGGTAGAGGCAGAGGCAAATACAACGAAAGACAGAG